>ML816816.1:96040-135744 GCA_009831015.1 Picea engelmannii
TCATCTGAAGGATCATCATCATTGTTTGCACAAAGACTTTTCTTCTTAAAGTTATTCTCTTTAAAGAAATTTCTGTGTTTGTATTTCTCCTCATCATCACAAGTCTGATCCTTTCCTTTGTGGGGACATTTGTTTGAAAAATGTCCTATCCTACCACAGTTAAAACATTTGAAGGGCAATTTTCCTTTGTATTTGCCTGATCCCTACTTCAGTCTCTTCATAAATTTTGCTTCAATTTCATCGGGCTCAGAATCCTGATTCTTGTCTGCTTTAAATGATGCTTCTATGGAGGTGGGTTTATCTTTAACTATTCTCATTTCATATGCAGTCAATGTTCCGAGGAGTTGGTCAAACTGCAACGTTTTCAGATCATTAAGTTCTTCTATAGCAGAGACCTTCGGGTTGAACCTATCTGGGAGAGATCTCAAGATTTTCTGAACTAAAGAAGGTTCCCCAATTGTTTCACCAAGTGCCTTCATTGCATTTACCATTTCTTCTATTCTCAGAAAGTATTTTCCAATAGTTTCATCTTCCTTCATCTTCATCCGTTCAAACTGTATTCTGTAGGTTTGAAGCTTTGCATCCTTTACCTTCTCATTACCCTCATAACTGTTAATGAGTTTGTCTCACATTTCTTTGGCAGTTACTAGATGCATAACTTTTACGAATTCTTCTTCTGCAAGACCACTCAAGATAGCATTCATAGCCTTAACGTTGAAGCTAAATTCTAGTTTGTCATCCTTATTAGCTAGCACAACTGGCTTTACATAACTAGTCTCTACCACATCCCAGACATCTGCACCTAAAGCCATTATGTAGGTTCTCATTCTAACTTTCTAGAAGGAAAAGTTTGTTCCATTGAATAGAGGGGCCTTATTGGTTGAATTTCCTTCATGGCTTGACATGTTTAAGCTCTAGGATCTACCCTTAGATAAAAGGGACCAACTCTAATACCAATTGTTAGACAACTGAGAGGGGGGGTGAATTAGTTGTTACCGTGCTTAAACAATTATGGTTCTTTTAAAATCTTTGTAGACACACTAAATGATGATCACAATAATGTAGAGAAATAAACAATGGTACTTTTAGCATCATTCACATATATGAGAAACAGAGAGACAAATATTTCCCAAGGAAACCCATGCAGGGTAAAAACCTCTTTTTCTTTATATGATAAGTAATGGTTACAATCTTTACAGTATCATACATATGAGCAACAACTCATAATGAGGCTACAACCTCAGTTTTGCAAGCTGCAACTTGCTGAGAGCACCAACTCTCTGTTTTCTCTAGCACCCACTAGAAGGAAGCACCAGCTCCTTGGTTTCTCTAGCACCAACTAGAAGGAAGCACCAACTCCTTGTGTTCAAGCACCCACCTGAACCTTTGAGGACACCAGTCCTCCCTAGCTCCTCCCAACCACCATGAAATATAAATCTTTGCTACTGAATTTATTACAGTGATATGATGTTCGACGATGGCTTACCTGACTTTTCACTGTCCTGCTGCATTTCATTGCTCTGTCTGCCTCATTTCCTTTCTGCTCACATCACTTGTGCTGTCTGTTCTTCTGCTTTTTATGCTCTGTGCGCAATTTCCATTCGCTGCACAGTTCCTCTTCTCTGCTCTTCAACTACTGCACTCTCCTCCTTCTTCACACATGATCCTTCCCCAACAGTAATCACAACAACCTCCAACAGCAACAACAACAACACCCTTCTCTTCTTTGTACTATGTATTTATAGCTTCTGTGCACCTTGTGCATGAAAAGTTCACAATGCCTCTGCATGCTGACTCCACGCCGTTATCCTCCACCTCTCGAGTGTTCTGTCTGATCATCATCGTGACTCTTCAGCTTCTCTGGTGGTTTGCCCTGCGTGTCCAGTATCACTGTATGTTATCCTGAGATTCCTTAGCCTCTCTGGCAGTTTGAGACTCTTCATCTTCTCTGTGAAAATCAAACTCACTTTCTTTGTTTCAGTTACAGGCCTCAATTCCCATCCATCTGTCAATCCCTTCTAAGAATAGTCTTCCTTCACCGGATGAAGCTTGGAGACTCTTCATCTCCTCTGGCGATCACACAGCGGTCTCTTCGACTTCTCTAGCAGACGTCATCAATGGTTTCTGGCAATCTCACTGCGTCGTGCCTTAGTAGCCCTCCAATCTTGTTTAAATTCATCTACATCATTGGATATGTGGCGAGCAAATCTAGACGGTCAGTATCTGTGCTCTCAGATCTACGGTTGGGATTCAATTCCGGAGCCCCCTTGTCATTCTATCTTTAAGCGGAGGGGGGGGGGTCCGGAATTGGGCACGCATCTCTTGAGCAGTCAGGATTAAAGCACCTAGATCAACGATGCTCAAGTGATTCCGGACCCCCCTTGCATTTTTGTCTTTAATACGGGGGGCCGGGGGGGGGTCTGAAATGGTGGAGCATTGATGAAGGGCCCCACTCCTATCGTGTCACCTTCTGTGTCGTTCTCCACCTAACCATGTGATAAGGCTCGGCTCCTCCTTGTCTTCTGACATCTGTCCATCTCTCGCTGATGTGACCAAGGGCTGTGACCAAAGCCTTATGCATAAGGCGCTTTCACGATTTCACATTTTGCGAGTCTGGAGATGAGGCATCTCGACTCTCCAAGTCACGATCCCCGATACCTCATAATGGCGTGGGATCAACGGTCCTGATCAGAGCTTGATTCTACGGCTACGATTGCATCGCAATTTCGCATATCGTGAAATCGCCATTCTTGATGTCAATAATCTTTGTCATATCCAACTCTCGATCCCCGAAACTCTGACAAGGATTGGGATCAACGGTCTATAAATTTCCTCGATCAAATGGTTGAGATTATATGAGGGTATCACATATCATGATTTCACGAGTCCTGTGGTTATTTTTCTTTGACTTCTTCAACTCGCGATCCTCGAAACCCCGACAGAGAGTCAGATCAACGATCCACATAACCCCTTGAGATGAATGGTCCTCCTTCTTTCGGGATTTTGTGAGCCCATTTTCTCCTTGCACTTTAAACACCGTTCAGGTTTTCCCCGATCCAACGATGGTCGGATCCTGCACTTAGATCTAACGCCTGAGATCTATCCTCCTCTTCAGCGTGCTCTCTTCTTGTTTTTATTTAGATCTAACGGCCCTCATGCTGTCAGGAATTTTGGATGAGATCCAATGGCTCTCGATCTTTGTCTTCCTTCTCCTCTGCGAACTCTTGTATCTTGAGCTTTGCTGCGTGCGTTCTCCTTGACGTTGTTCCTCCTGAGCTTTCATGTCCGAATCCCAAAGGGATTTTATCCTTCTTATCCTGCCATCTCCACTGTTGTACTTTCCATCAATGACAAGCATGCTCTACTTGTTAAACATTTGCCAACAAATTCACTGTTTCAAAAATTAACTTTTAAAGATGCAAAAGATGAATGTTTCAGCTATGCTGGAACAGAGGGTTCACAATGCCCTATTTGCAGTGCCAGAGTAACCAGTTCGTAGTGCTGGGGAAAATTCAGTGGAACAGGTAAATTATTAGTATTGTGAAAGATGAATGAGGTCAAAAGGTAGCTTGTTCTAGTGGGAAAGGTTAAAAAAAACATCAAGGTGAGTTTGAAAGCTAGCAGAAAAATAATTTGACAGTTTGCAGCGTCAATAGATAAACTAGAAAAAACCTTTTCTCAACCTTTAAACAAGATCAAAACCCTCATGGAGTACCTGGTAGACCTTGGCTTGATTCATATGTCTTTGAATTTGAAAAGATGTATTTGCAATTTATTTAACCTCCAATTCTCCTCTTCATCTAGTCTGCAGTGCCAATTCACAACGCCTGTCTATAGTGCCAGTTCCCAGCGCCAAATTCAAACACATATTACACACTTCAAGGAGATTGTTATTATATCTTATGGTATAATCTTTGAATAAGTTGTTAAATGTAAGCTTTGAAAACAATGAAATCCTCTTTGACACGATCCTTTAATTACAATGATGGTAAATGAATGCAAGAGGTAGTTAAAGTAAGCCACAAAATCTCCTAGTGAGTTGGAAACACATACACCCAACTTTGACTTGACACTTAAACAGATGGATGGTGTCAAGGAGAAACTTGTGTACAACTTGTAGGTGTGACATTTCAAGTTAATGATGTAAGGTTCAAATTTGTGACTCAAAAACAAAACCAAGGTGATTCTTTTTTACCCCTATAGTTCTATGTTCTAAAAAAAACCATAAGATAACATTACCCAATAGCTCACTCCATTAGAGATCATCAAAAAGGTATCATACACAATGGTAAGTCCTTTTTGGAACCTACAATTGTATCCCACAATTGTTGTTACGTGGAAAATCTCTCTATGGAAAGGGGTAAATCACAACAGATGGAATGGTGCTTAAAAAAGAACTATAATCCCATGTATGCTATATAAATGAAATGATAACAACACAAGGCCAAGAGCCTACCTCATCCTAATGTTCAATGAATACCATCATTGGGAAATAAACCCAAAGCTTTATACCTGCAACTTGTCCTCAACAACAAATATAAGAAAGCATATGATGATGATATATAATCTTAGTAAATAGATTAGCATAATCCATTAAAATACATGACAAATATGGCGATGGAATAATAATTCAAATATTTGCAAGATATCAATTGGATGAGAAAAGTGTATTTCTATTAAAAATAATCAGCATAAGTGCATAGGTGACAAACTTTTGTAATGGCACATATCGGAACTAAGAAACTAATTCCCTCTAGTTGGGCCTCCACCACTTCAATCCTCCACCAAATGAAAGCTCATATAAAGGATTCGATGAGGTTCTCCATCGGAAAGAAGGAAGAGCTTGGGGGATGAACAAGGAGTTCAAACTTTCAAGAACAAAGGGATCCAGACTCAATATGAAGTGAATTTTCTCCAGAGTGTCTTTGCTCTCAAAGTTAAATTGTTGAATCCATCAAGGCTTGGATGTGGCTCAATTTATATCCTTCAAATGGAGTTGAAGGGATGATTCAGAGTGTTTCCAGTAAATGGAATGTCAAGGATCATGGATCTCATGACATGGCATGGAAACCTGACAGTATTTTTAATTTTGATCACCAAACCCAATGTACACGGGATGTAGTGGAGAAAACTGTGTATACTCTTGTTGTATAACTGATAGGGAACGTCTGTGTAAAAATATGTTTTTTTGGCTCTGGAAGGTGTAAAAGGGGACTTCAAGTTTGCATAGGGAAATGGAAAAGCCATCTAAGCAAGTTGCATGGAGTGAAGAATTTTTTTTTGTTATAGATGCCCCCTAATGTGTGAGGTCAGAGGAGTATCTGTGATGGATGGCATACATTATAATTCCCAAAAGTGGAATAATGGAGACTCAACTATAAGTACTAGTTACTCATGAGAATATTACAATCCATAATGACTTTGTACACATGGATTCCAATATGACTTACACTGTAGATCCATGTGGAAATATATCAAATAGTTGTTCATGGACATGAATAGGAAATAAAAGGAAGACATATTCCATAGGTTGTAATAGTCATGAACAAGGCACAATGGAATCCAGTCTCAAAATCAATATGAAGATATATGTATAGAATGGAGTAAAATCTGATCTCCCATGATCACTAAAGTCATAAAGGTATTGTTCCAATGAAGGACAACAACAAATTAGGAATGTTTCTACTGTAAGATGGAGGTCTTCTACATGATCCGTCGAAGGTGAAAGTCTACATTATGTGAATAGAGGAGTTGAGGTCGAACACAATGAGACTTTATTTGATTACTAGTAATTAAGGTATATCGTTAACAAACATGAGACACCCTATCAATAATGAAAGTAGGTATCAAGGAACTGAGTACATTCTACAAGTTTGAATAAGGGTGTTGAGTTCGAATACTTGAATAATCCATCGATCAGGAGACATTGATGTATTCCTAATTTTCCATGGTGGGAGAACCAACCATTAATGGTTACAAGCCTCTAGGTACTCATACGACTCTAGGTCTCATTTCCAAAATAGATGAGTTGAATTTGATGGAAGGAGACCCACTGAAAGGAGAGAATTAGGGAATCTCTCATCATTTAGCACGAGGTACAAAGAAATAACCTGATGATTGGCAGGAGCTAGGACAAATATGATGTTCACAAACCAATGACCATGTGCATTCCTCGCATGCACCAGATAAAAGTAGTGGACGAAAGAGACCTTCTGAATAAAATCGAATAAGAAAAATTGCTGAGAAAAGAGAGGAAAACACCAATAAGGATAATGGAATCCAAGACACTGCATGAATCCCAATGTGTGAATAGATTTCTTGTTGTCGAAAATAATGGAAACATCCTAGTCCTTGACCAATAATCAGATGTCAATTGTTGGGTTCAAGGTTACATACCCATAATGAAAGTAGTACCAGGGTGCATGGTAGGACTACAACTTCATGTGACATTGAGATACAATGAGGGTATGGCTGACATGAAAATTCAAGAGTTCTGAGAAATGGTATACATATGCTTATAGACCTCCTTTGAGCAAGAGCATGAGACATATGTATAACTCAGGAAGCATAGAATTGATGATAAAAATTTGTGATGCACGAGGCATCAACAAAATCTCCAAAGGTACTAGAAGAATAACCATTCAAAGGAGTAAACTCTAAGTATCAAGCTCACCTTCCTAAGGTCTGGCTAAAACCAAACTTTGGATTAAAGTGGACTCAAAATTGTGTGCTATGTTAAAAAGCGATACAACTGTTGTCGATATGGAATAATATTCTTGTCCACCCATATTTGTTTTTTTCATAGGAAAACAAATTCTATGATATAAGAGAGGAAAAGAGTGTTGTAAGTAAGTAACTAGCTCCAAACAATGGAACATACCTATTCTCACATGATCACTGAAGTCATAAAGGTATTGTTCCAATGAAAGAAAACAACAAATTAGGAATGTTTCTATTGTAAGATGGAGGCCTTATACACTATACATCGAAGGTGAAAGTCTAAATTATGTGAATAGAGGAGTTGAGGTCGAACACAATGAGACTTTATTTGATTACTGGTCATTAGGGTATATTTTTAACAAATGTGAGACACCCTACCGATAATGAAAGTAGGTATCAAGTAACTGAGTACATTCTACAAGTGTGAATAAGTGTGTTGAGTTTGAATACTTGAAGAATCCATCGATCAGGAGACATTGATGTATTGCCATTTTTTTATGGCAGAAGAACCAACCATTAATGATTGCAAGCCTCTAGGTACTCATATGACTATAGGTCTCACTTCCATAATATATGAGTTGAATTTGATGGAAGGAGACCCACTGAAAGGTGAGCATTAGGGAATCTCTCATCATTCAACAAGAGGTACAAAGCAATAACTTGATTATTAGGAGGAGCTAGGACAAATAGGATGTTCACAAACCAATGACCATGTGTATCCCTTGAATGCACCAGATGAAAGTAGTGGATGAAAGATACCCTCTGAATAAAATCCAATAAGGAAAATTGTTGAGAAAGGCGAGGAAAACACCAATAAGGATAATGGAATCCAAGACACTACATGAATCCCAATGTGTGAATAGATTTCTTATTGTCGAAAAGAAGGGAAACACCCTATTCCTAGACAAATAAGGAGATATCAATTGTTGGGTTCAAGCTTACATACCCATAATGAAAGTAGTACCAGGGTGCATGGTAGGACTACAACTTCATGTGACACTGATATACAATGAGGTTATGGCTGACATGAAAAGTCAAGAGTTATGAGAAATGGTCGGCATAGGCTTATAGACTTCCTTTGAGAAAGAGCATGAGACATATGTATAACTCAGGAAGCATAAACTTGATGATAAAACTTTGTGATGTAGGAGGCATCAACAAAATCTCCATAGGCACTGGAAGAATAACCATTTGGAGGAGTAAACTCTAAGTAGCAAGCTCAACTTCCTAAGGTTTGGATCAACCCAAAATTTGGATGAAAGTGGACTCAAAATTTTGTGCTATGTTAAAAGATGACACAACTGCTGTCGATATGGAACAATATTCTTGTCCACCCGTCTTTGTCTTTTTCATAGGAAAAAAAGTTCTATGATATAAGAGAGGAAAAGAGTGTCATAAGTAAGCAACTAGCTCCAAATAGTGGAACATACCTATCCTTCCATGATCATTGAAGTCATAAAGGTATTGTTCCAATGAAATACAACAACAAATTAAGAATGTTGCTACTGGAATATGGAGGTCTTCTACACTATCTATCGAAGGTGAAAGTCTAAATTATGTGAATAGAGGAGTTGAGGTCGAACAAAATGAAACTTTATTTGATTATTGGTTATTAAGTTATATTGTTAACAAACATGAGACACCCTACCGATAATGAAAGTAGGTATCAAGGAACTGAGTACATTCTACAATGTGAATAAGGGTGTTGAGTTCGAATACTTGAAGAATCCATCGATTAGGAGACATTGATGTATTCCCAATTTTCAATGGCGCGAGAACCAACCATTAATGATTGCAGGCCTCTAGGTACTCAGACGACTCTAGGTCTCATTTCCAGAATATATGAGTTGAAGTCGATGGAAGGAGACCCACTGAAAAGAGAGCATTAGGGAATCTGTCATCATTCAACATGAGGTACAAGGAAATAACTTGATGATTAGGAGGAGCTAGGACAAATAGGATGTTCACAAACCAATGACCATGGGCATCCCTCACATGCAACAGATGAAAGTAGTGGATGAAAGAGACCCTATGAATAAAATCCAATAAGGAACATTGCTGAGAAAGGTGAGGAAAACACCAATAAGGCTAATGGAATCCAAGACACTACATGAATACCAATGTGTGAATAGATTTGTTGTTGTCAAAAAGAAGGGAAACACCCTAGTACTCGACCAATAAGGAGATGTCAACTATTGGGTTCAAGGTTACATACCCATAATGAAAGTAGTACCAGGGTGCATGGTAGGACTACAACTTCATGTGAGACTGAGATATAATTAGGGTATGGATGACATGAAAAGTCAAGAGTTCTGAGAAATGGCTGACATAGGCTTATAGACTTCCTTTGAGAAAGAGCATGAGACAAATGTATAACTCAGGAAGCATAGACTTTATGATAAAACTTTGTGATGTAGAAGGCATCAACATACTCTCCATAGGTACTGGAAGAATAACCATTTAGAGGAGTAAACTCCAAGTAGCGAGATCATCTTCCTAAGGTCTAGCTAAACCCAAACTTTGGATAAAAGTGGACTCAAAATTTGTGCTATGTTAAAAGGTGACACAACTACCGCCAATATGGGATAATATTCTTTTCCGCCTGTCTTTGTTTTTTTATAGGAAAATAAATTCTATTATATAAGAGAGGAAAAGAGTGTTGTAAGTAAGCAACTAGCTCCAAATAGTGGAACCTACCTATTCTCAATGTAAGGAAGTTCATGTGGGGCATGGACAATCATGTGGATGTTTCCTCTTGTGGTACAGGGTGTCAAGATATAAAGGATATATAGAAGGCTCTTCTTGGCTAGTGATGAAAATTGTTGAGGTAAGAGGCTTATAATGACATTTAAGCAGGAACCGAAAATAGGCTCAATACTAGAAGCATGATGATGCAATGCGATTACAACTTAACTCCAAAGAATGTCCTTTTTCATAGATTTAGTCGCATGTTAGGACTTTGTAAATTTGTTCGGCTGATAAAACAAGTGACAGAGGAAACCTACAAACCACTTTAGAGATGGGTACTAGCCTACTCAGCTTAGAGAGGTCTCTCTCTTGTCACTTGATATTTAATAGATGATTTTTATTTAACAAATCACTGCATATGTTTTGTTTCTTTGAAGGTTTTTTTATAATTTTGTTGGAAAGGAAGGGGAGGGACACTTATGGCTATGGATTCAAACTTTTGAAACTGAATGGAAGAAATAACTGGTCGATAGAACTCTATAGAGGATAAAGGCTAAATGAGGTGATAAATATGAGTTATAAATTGTAATTTTCAGAGTGTAAGAAGAAAGGAAAAACATATAATTGTATCAGAGCATTAAATAAATGAATTATGACTTAGTTAGGAAAAAATTAACATAGTTTAAATTGATTAAACTGAGAGCATCACGAGATGAATTATGGGCCTTTAACTATCCAATTTAAATAGAATATAGTGTAAATGGAATAAAAAATATAGGAAATACATACAAAGAGAGAAGACCAAACTCATACCACAACCATTAGAATCTTTTCATGGAAACTTCAATACTTTTGCATGTGTATTATATTCGACTTCAGAAAATTACATTCAAGTTGCAAATAGCTAAAATTATGCCCTTGCACTTCTGCCAACCCCTAATCATTTGGAACTCCCAATATTTATACAAGTTGAGTTCCTTTGGTTTTGAAACCGAATACAATGATCAAAATGAAACATTTCGATTTTGAAACTATTTACAATGATTAAAATAAGATGTTTTAGTTTGGGAACCGATTACAATGATTAGCGAGGAACGTTTCTTGATATGGATTCTAACTCCTCTGGCACTTCAGTCTCATTCTTTGCCACTTGTTCTGTTCCGGTCTTCCACATGATCTTCCATATTTAGTGACATCTTCCCATCATCTACTGGACCCTGAAAAACTTCACTTTGTCTTACCCAATTGTAATATCTCCTTCCATTTCAAGTCTGAAGGGATATCATAATCTATAATTTCCTTTATTAGGATCTCTAGGTCAATGCAAGAAGCATATTACATGATTGGTAGTCCCAATTTGATTGGTTTGAACTGATTCAAAATTTCAAAGTCTATAATTAGATTCTCCACTAATTCAAATTTTCCCTTACCATCCCAAAATGGTGGAAGCCCTTTGATAAACAATTCTTCAAATAGATCCTTGAACTCTTGTACATTCTGTTCCATCTGTGTTTCCTTGGTTTGGTTTGATTTCAATAGGTTATGTTTAGCAATAACCCTCCTGGCCCAGATAATCAATGTAGTTCTGTCTTTAACACCAATAGTCTGAAGGTATGTAGTAGGAATGGAGTTGAGTAGATTTATGGAATTATGGGCCCATTTTGATGGTTTCTTTGGTAAAGTTTCATTCACAGCGGTGCATCTGCTCCTGGATGTGATGACTATACTATCTTTATCATTAATGAAATTAAAATATACTATGAAATTGGAAGCTTCAACATCTATAGAGTCCCAGATGATATGCTTGGCCCCTTGCAACAGGAATTTTCCTCTTAATCTCATCTTCAATTTATCTATCCTTTCCTGCAAGACTTCATTCTCCTTTTGAAATTAAGCCATTCTTTCACCCTTTTCATGCATCTCTTGCTTCAATTTATCTATGCTTCTTTTTATCCCTTTGATTTCTCCTTCTTTTAGTCTAACTTGTGACATAGCCTGGACAAGTCCTTCAGTGTTTGATGTAGCTTCTATAGGAGAAACTACAGCTACAACCCTATTTAGAAATTATGTCTACTCGTGTGACCATTTCACCTTTTCTAGTTCTAGTTGCAACACTCTAGCCTTGTAGTCCAATGTCTCTTGACGAAGTGTTTCCTTTTACTGTTCTAGAGCAACCAATTATGTTGTTTACAGATTCTCTATGGCGAACATTTTAAATTTTTTCTTCAAGATTTAAATTAATTTTTCTTTCTCATCCAATGAGGATTTCAATCCCTTGGGGCATTTAGATTCCAATGTCTTGACTTGAGTCTGCCAATATATGCTAGATTCTTTTTCCTCCCTCAATTATCACTCCAATTTCATTTCATAACATGACAGTTTTGAATTCTTCAAGATTAAACTTAGGTAATCAGAATACAACATATCATTGCTATGCTTATGGAATTTGACCTTGTCCGGAGCATTGATGTTGTCATATCTTATATTTATCTCATATACTTTTTCTTCATCTGCAACTACAATGTTAAAGGTTCTCTTTTCAACATCCCTTACTATGAACATAGAAGATTTATGTTGATTAATCTTTTCCACTTCAAGGACTAAATCTCTCATCTCGCCCAGAGCTATGTTTCCCTTCTCAGCATACTGTTTTGCCAAATTTTCTTTAAATTGATAAACTTTCTCATATGTTTTATCAAAGATGTATTTCTTTTTGCTAAAGGTTATTGAGCCACCTTAACTTTGGAGTTTGCTTTCCTTTTCAACCTCTACAGTGCCAATACCACTTTCCACGATATCTAGATTTACTTTTTCTCTAGGCTCTTCCTCTTCTAAATCCACTACCCGTGGAGACTTTGTAATATTTATATTCTTTGGGGAAGTTTGTTGATCACTAATTCCCAGGGCCTCTGAACTGCTTCTCTTGCTATAAACACTTGTCTTAGGAACTTTGACTATCAATTTATGAGAAGCTTGTTGTATTTGAATTTGTTGCAGGGTTGCCTCCACTTGCTTTGTTTGAGTTGGTTGCAATATTGCTTTCATATCAACACAAACTTCTATATTTTCCAGTTTATCAAAAACCTCAACCTGTTCATGCTCATAAGGGGCATGTTTTTTCATCAATATTATCTTGGATATCATTTGGTTTGTATCATATATTCTTCGTTGTAGCTGTGCAAAACCAAACTCTTTTAGCTTTTCCTGAACTTGAGATAAACATGATATGAATTTGACAATGAAGGGGCCAATGATAAAAGGGAACTTGAGGTTGGAGGCTTTGTGAAAATTCAGGAAATGCTCTATCTCAAATATAATTCTTTGTCTCATGAATTCAAGGGAGAATATTCTAGGGGTCATAAAAATAAGAAATAGATAAGGGGATTCATGACAACCATAAACCCATATTACTGTTGAGTGCATGAATAGTACGCAATCCCCCACTCTGTTCTTTGGATTTGGCTATAGATATATCCTCATGTCATCCAAAACTCTAGGTAGGATGGTATTGAAAATCAAACTGTAAACTCTTGACATGACTATGTTTATGAAGATAAGAAATGTAATCCTTTTACATTCAGTTGATACAATTGTTTCTTTAGGAAATTCTCTCTTATTGGTTTCCAGGAAAATATTCAACACATAGGTGTAGTATATGAAATGTCTTAGAGAGAGAAAATTCACTAGTTGTTTATGGATATTATCAACTATGAATTGATCAAAACTGATACAAACTGACATACTAGACTCTGACTTAAAAAATGTCAAAAGAAAACCGAGCATGACTTCGACTACATACTTTTCATTGTCTAGACCTAAAACTTGACTCAACAGGGAGCAGACCCATTAGACTTCAATGACCATTATATTCACATTCATCGAAAAAGACAGATCCACTGAAAAATGTTTAGGTTTGATAATTGTCTATAAAAACAGATCTCGGACCTCTGACAGATGTTCTTTATATACCCAAATTAGCTTTTCTTCATTGAAAGGTTCAAATATTACGGAAAAAGACTCTTGTATTCTAAGAGACTCTCGAATTGACAGGATGTCTACCCTACACATGAGCTCAGACCCTCATTTATTCACAACGAATCTTTCTTCATGGGAATATTGTTTGGCACACCAGCCTATAAATTTGGTAAAAGGTAAATCAATTTCGACAGCATAAGGGACTATGGTGGCCTGAACTACTACAAGGAACTATACACACCTTCCTACTTTATTAGACGGGTTCCTTTTGGACACAACGATAGGATAAATAGTGATTTCGATATCAAAAGCCTCTGAATCTCGGTCAATTAGGGATTCTTCATTCGCCACAAGATCTTGTTCTGTTACTGAGGTTATGATAGGATCCATGGTTGTGATGAAAAATACCTGGAAACAAGTGGAAATGGAGTGAAGTTAGTGTATTGTTGAGCTAAAGTTGAAATATGGTGGTCGCGCAAAGGTTTTAACAGTCCAACATTTAAAATAAAATAAAATAAACTACCAACCACCCTTTTATACTTTTATGCTTTTTGGGGGGATGAGAAAGTAGTTTGAGGAAACCCTCTTTTCATCCTTAAATGGACCTAGGGGTGCCATGTAGCCTCGAATGAAAACGATGGTTTAAATTTTGGGTCGGCTCTCTAGAATTAACCCCTATGCAGCTTCTCCCCCCAAAATCAACCTCAACCATTGATCTTGATATTTCATGATCCGTGACACGTCGTGCCCCATGAACTTATCACTCCTGCCATATTTAGCTATTTCCTTCCATATTTAGTCTCTTTTCTAGTTTATAAGGCTTTTCAAATCGGTTTATCATCTTGCTAGATCCTGAAATCTTGATTCCACATAAAACAATTTAATGGTGATTAACATGGGCTCCAACTAGGGATTCGATCCTCCCAGTGAGGTAGCAAAAAATGGTAGACCAAGTGCCCACCCATTAGGATTTATTTCACTTGTGTGACTAAATCGATCCACAACCTATTCACAAAACTTTGTTCACATAACTCAAATTAAACTCAACACAACTTAGGGCCTTAGCTTTGGGCTTCGATTCCTGTTGATTTGATTTCAATTGCTTCAACTGAAAAACAAAAATGGTTATGTACAATGAAATGGAAAGGGTAAAAATTTATTTAAGCGAGATAATGYTTCAGAAACCTGCCATTCACAAGTCCTCCACCAACGAKATCTCCATTATTTCTTGTAGAAAATATGCATTAGTTCCATGGTATGMCACAATTTTGAAAGTTCCCACACAYAGATGATCAAATTTATATGCTCTCCTCTATCTTCATTCCTAGCATCCCATTTCAACATCAAATCCCCCACTTTRAAATCATCTTCCTTAGTATGCCTATCAAAATATTTCTTAATCATGTCTTGGTGAAGTTGAGAGTTGTTAAAGTATTTTTCTCTTGTTTGTTGAACATTGATTAGTTCATTTGTCCTTCTTTGAGTAGAATTTGGTTCAACATCTTGCTCCTATAGCATTCTCATCACTGAAAATCTTAATGAAGTAGGAAAGACTTCCTCTGTGCCATACACAATCTGGAAGGGTGAAGTGGCAATAGACCTTTTAGTAGTGATCTTGTCAGCCCAAAGTGCATGGATACGATTCTTGTGCCAAGCCCTTTTGTTATCTTCTAGTAGTTTTTTGATAATTATGGTCAAAATTTTATCGGATGACTCAACTAACCCATTACCTTGAGGATAATAAGTTGTGGAATGACCAAGAGTTATATTGTAATCACTGAAATTTTTTTCCATCTTTTTGGACTTAAATGATGTTTCATTGTGTGTAATGATTTTGATTAGACAACCAAACCTAGACAAAATATTGTTTCCCAAAAATTGAATGATAACAGTATATGTGGATTTCCTTGTGAGAACTTCTTCAATCCACTTGGTGAAATAATCTATGGCTATCAGTATCGACTTGTGCTGAGTTGAGGACTATGGATGAATTTCTCCTATGAAATCAATGCCCCATTGTCTAAAAAGTGCTTCAATAGAGATAGGCTTCAAGGGAAAAGTTTGTAGTTTTCTTTTTCCATCAAAAAATTGGCATTCATGGCAGCTTGAAACTTCTTTGTAAACATCAGAAAAAATTATAGGCCAATAGAACCCAACCCTCAATATTTTGTGCACAATAGTTTTCCAATAATGGTGCCCTCCACAATCACCTTTATTAACCTTTTTGATGGTTTTTTCTACTTCTTCCTCCAACAAACAAATCAGCAAGATCCCACCTGGATGCTTCCAATACAGAGACTAGTTTAGAATGGAAAATTTTTCTTTCTTTAGCTTTAAAAGCCTGGTCTTGGTTTTACTCAATTAAGGAGGGGCCTCCAAATTTCTCAACACATAAAGAATATCAGCATACCATGGGGAGTCAAGGAATTTTTGAGATACCCAAGGGGCCTTTTCATCCTCTAAATATGTTGATAAATCAACAATGAAATTAATTCCCAAGAGTTCACAATTTGACTGTGACATCAACTTTGCAATTCCCTGCCCCTTGATCAACTTTGTGGGTTTGATATTGAGGTCATACTCCAACAAAACAACTATCCACTTGCCCCTTTTTCCCTCAAGATCAAGTTGAGTTAAAATTTCCTTCACAAAACTGTTGGACACATAAGCAATGGTATGAGAATGAAAGATATAAAATCTAAAATCCTTTAGGGACTTGACCGGTGCATAAGTCTTATTTTCCATGATGTCATACTTTAATGGGTAATCCATCAATGTCCTATTGTAGTATGTTATATGCCTCTCAAAATTATGTTCATCCTTTTGTAATAAAACACCAACAATGGTGTGTTCTGAGGAAAAAGAAAACAATATAAAGTATTTTGTAAAATTGGGACTGGCCAACACTAGGGCCTTGGTCAATGCCAGTTTAATATCTTCAAAATATTTTCTAGATTCAGAATTCCACTTTATCTCAGTTCCCTTTATGAGCATGTTAGTGATATTCTTTATGATTTCAGCTAGGTTAGGGATGAATCTTCTCAGAAAATTTACTTTCCCTAGGAAATATTGCACTTCTTTCTTGCTTCTCGAATTTTTAGGATTCCTTCAATTCTGTTGGGATCCATATTTATTCCGTCCTTTGAAATAATGTGACCAAGCAACTTTCTCTCTTCCATGCCAAAATTATACTTATTGGGGTTCAATGAAATTCCAATCTTCCTACATTTATGAAAATCCCTCCTTAGATGTTTAAGATGTTCATCATCAGAAACTGAATATACAGTGATATCATCTAAGTAAATAACAATAAATTTATCTTTCTCATCAACAAAATCTATATCCATAGCCCTTTATAATTTTTCTCCTTCATTCATGAGCCCAAAAGGAATTTTGGAATACACGAAGGTGCCCCATGGTGTTGTAAAGGCTGTCTTTTACTGATCATCAGGGTGTACCATGATTTGATTTTATCCATAGAAACCATCCAACACTGATATTTTTTGAGAACCAACCACTTTCTGCAGAATGTGATCCATCTTAGGAAGTGTGTAATTTTACTTGAGAGATACCCTATTCATATTTCTAAAGTCTACACATAATATGATCTCTCCACTTTTGTTTCTGACAGGTACAAGATTTTCCATCCATTTAGAACATCTCAGAGACACTATGATCTTGGATTCAAACATATTTTTTATCTCCTTTTCAATCAAGGGAAACAACAAAGGACTAGTCCTTCTCAATTTCTACTTGAAAGGTTTATGATCCTCCTTGATTGGAATCACATGCTGAATCACCTTAGTACCATAAACCTTTAGATATTCATAGCTCCATGAAAAAACATCAGGATATTCTTTCATTAAATTTATATACCTTTTCTTGACCTATGGGATAAGCATCTTGGATAGCTTGCTGATCTTGGGATCTTCCTGAGTCCCAATGTTGCAATATTCAACATCTTCATCATTAGAAGTAATTTTAGGACTCATGGCCGCATCATTGTTGTCAAAGAGTTTTTCTATTGGGACCAGGCCTTTGGGAATGATGTTATTTTTTAACTACATTATATCCTTACTAGAAATCTGATTCTTGAAATAGACATCATTTGTGAACACAGTTGCATCTTCTTCTTCACAACAATATTTCTCATCAATACTCAAATTTGCATATTCACCATCCATCTTAAGGAAACTTTCTATTCGTTTATAATATTCAAAAACCTATTAGTACTTAATATTATTAGGCATTGTTGGTCTGTTCTTGACCTCAATCTCATATCCTCTATTAGGAAAAATTGAAATTTTGAAAACTGAGGAAGAAGTAGCTAGATCATAAGTAATCTGATTCTGACCCCTTGGAATCACTGAGAGACTATATTCTAAAAAATATTCAAGAAGATCAAGCACTATATTCCTATATTCTCTTAATCTAGGATGCTTTACTTGATATATGCCCTTTACTTGATTTATAATCAACTTAGAATCTCCATGTACAACTATCCTCCTATCATTCATTTCTTTTAACGTCTTCAATCCCAACACTAATGCCTCATATTCAACCATGTTAATTGTGAAATCAAAAGAAATATTATAAGAACAAAGTTTTGCGGCCAATCTTGGGGGT
This sequence comes from Picea engelmannii, assembly GCA_009831015.1. Lineage (NCBI taxonomy): Eukaryota > Viridiplantae > Streptophyta > Pinopsida > Pinales > Pinaceae > Picea > Picea engelmannii. The sequence continues at coordinate 114,050 of ML816816.1, forward strand.
TAATCTACACACCAGCATAAGTAATCTTATTCTGACCCCTTGGAATCACTGAGAGACTATATTCTAAAAATTATTCAAGAATATCAAGCAATATATTCCTATATTCTCTTAATCTATGATTCTTTATTTGATATATGCCCTTTACCTGATTTATAATCAACTCAGAATCTTCATGTACAACTATCCTCCTATCACCCATTTCTTTTGAGGTCTTCAATCCCAACACTAATGCTTCATATTCAACCATGTTATTTGTGCAATCAAAAGAAAGATTATAAGAACAAATTTTTGTGGCCAATCTTGGGGGTTAATCTACACACCAGCTCCTGCTCCTTCTCTACTGACATCTCCAGCAAAGCTCATATTCCACATCTCATTCTCTGCACTATTTTGTTGTTCTTAAATTTGCTCAGTTTGCTGATCAGATTTGTATTTGGTAGTCATATCAGTCTTTGACACCTTCTCTTCAAAACTCAAATAATTAAAGAAAATGGAAGAACCAACCTCAGTTTCCATAGAATAAATGGGATGGTTGTTTGGTTGGGATTTGTTACTGACCATGTACTTGAGAAAAAATTCTCTATACAACCTCCTATATTGGCCAAAAATAGGGGTAGTGTCATATGAAATATCCATTTGTAAAGTCCCTTCCAACTTTGCATCCCATTACCTAGATAACAACATGCCAAATTTAGGAGGAATATCAGCAACTACCACATCCATGACCATATTTTTTGCTGGAATTTGAGACAAAGATACCACCAGATATTTGATTAGGCCCATGCACTTCACTTTCCCTAAATCAAATGAGAAAAGGTCTTTGTAAGGCCTTGTAATGTCCATACCCAATTGGTCCATGACCACCTTGTGAATCATATTATGGGATGCTCCTGAATCTAAAATAGCATTATGAAAAGTCCTATCATGAATCTTCATACTAACATAGAAAGGAGGGACCTCATCAACATCACTACTCTCCTCTACATGTGGGCCAAAAATGATGGCATGATGATCATATTGTATATTTAAAGTATCAAAATTTTCTTCCATCTTGAGCATCTTAATGATCATATTTCTATATTCACTATTATTTATCATCTCATTGAATGGAATAGAGATTTTAATTTTGGCCATATCACTTTCAAAGCTAAAGGAAGATGAGGTTTTTTCTACCCCTTTGATGATTGTATCCTTTCTTGTTTCATGTACTTTCTTTAGAGGTTATTCCTTCTTCTTTCCTTTCTCCACAAAATCCTTTGCAACAGAGTCCTTCTTGGGCTAACTCGAAGAAGGTGTATTGTTTTGAGATTCCTTGGTGGGATTTCCCTTTGGAGGATTTGCAGGCACCTTTTTGCTTCGAAGATTGTATTGTTTCTAGAATTGCATGATAGCATTCTGCAACCCTTTCTAATAATCTTCCTTTTCCAATGACAACCTTTCATCATTCTCCTACATGAATATATCATTTTCATCCATGAACTGATCATGTTCTTCTTTGGTCAAAAAACCCTCCGTTTCATCACCATCACATCAATGCATATTGTCTTCAAATGTTTCATCAAAATTTTCATGTACATAATTATTTTGAAAAGGAGGTCTTATTTGTTGATCACCCTAGTTCCTCTGATCTCTTTGTCTGATTTTTGGAACTCCTAGTCTCCTTTGATTTCTGGGTGGAACATAAGCCTGCTCTTTGGTGTTAGGCTTATTATCTAAAGACATAATTTCCATGCGTTTCTCCATGATATTCATCATCAACTCAAACCTCTCATCTGATGACTGTGAGTTTGAAGGATGCACTTTATATTGGACCTTGTTTATGTCTCTATCATAATTATATTTGATTTTCCCTAAAGCCATTAGATTTACTTCAACTTCGTTTTCATCACTAATTATATCATCTCTGAAGTGGATCTTCTTTTTCTCAACAAAAAAGGAAAATAATTGTCAAAGGAATCAACATATCTAAGTTGAGGAACTCTGGGAGGAGGTTTTACTTCAATAGGAATTGAGTTGTCAACTTTCATAAATCTATCTAAAAACTCTTATATTGTTTCATCAAGTGACCTTCTCATGTTGTTGTACTGGGTTAGCAACTGAAGGGGTTTTTTATTGTCACCCCACTTTGGAAGAAAATTTGTTCCAAAGGATTTAAAACATGGGATACTTGCTGTTGGGAGAGATATGAACCATTTTCTGACTTCTCCTGCAAGTCTTTGTGCAAACAACCTCATTTTTTCATCTTCATAATATATTTCTTCTAGGTCCAGAAAATCATTGAACCAGTCTAAGTGTTTTTGGAATGACATATTTCCTTCAACATCATACAACTTAATCCTATGATTATATTCCCGGGGTAAATCATGTAACTGAGCAGGTAGAACAAGGGGGAGAAACCTAGATGCCATGGCTACAGTAAGAACTTGAAGTGGATGATTGTTCCGAGTAGGAATCACATTGGGTCTAATAGAGGAAGCTAAAATTAGACCTTCAAACCTCTTCTCATCAAAGATGATTTCATTCAAACTGGATTCAGATCTAGTTTTGAACAGAATTTGCTCAAATTTCAAATCAAAATCAAGGTATTCAATGATTTTTACTCCATCTTTGGGAAAATATAGATTTTTGTCTAGACAAAAAAATGGTCTTATTGGCCTTTCTTTTTATTTTGTACAATTTTCTCAGGATCAGACACAGGGATTATTGTTTCTGGTTCTGGATTTCTTCGGGTATGAATTCTTTTGGGAGCGTGGATTTATTCTCAAACTACTTTATCTACTGGTCTCTTTATAATGGAGTTGTCAGGGTACATTTAGTCTCATCCAATAAGGTGTTTGATTCACTGTCACCCTCAAGAATCAAATCTGAAGCTTTAAGTCATTCTTTTCCCAGGGAAGATTTCACTTTCATCCCCGACAATGACGCCAAAATGTTATCACTCTGTAAATTTGCTCGGCTGATAAAACAAATGAAAGAGGTAACCAAAAAACCACTTTAGAGTTGGGTACTAGCCTGTCAACTCAGAGAGGGCTCTCTCATGTCACTTGATCTTTAGTAAATGATTTTTATTTAACAAATCATTGGCTAGGTTTTGTTTCTTTGAAGGGTTTTTTATAATTTTGTTGGCAAGGAAGGGGAGGGAAACTTAGGGATATGGAGTCAAACTTATGAAAATGAATGGAAACACCGACTAGTTGGTAGAACTCTCTAGAGGATAAAGGATAAATGAGGCGATAAATATGAGTTATAAATTGTAATTTGCAAAGTGTAAGAAGAAAGGAAAAACATATAATTGTATTAGAGCATTAAATAAATGAATTCTAACTTAGGAAGAAATTAACATAGTTTAAATTGCTTAAACCGAGACCATCACAAGATGAATTTTGGGCCTTTAAATATCCAATTTTAACAGAAGACAGTGTAAATGGAATTCAAAATACATGAAATACATACAAAGAGACAAGAAAAAACTCAAATCACCACCATTACAATCTTTTCATGGAAACTTCAAGAATTTTGCATGTGTATTCTATTCAGCTTCAAAAAATTACATTCAAGTTCCAAATAGATAAAATCATACCCTTGCACTTCTACCAACCCATAATACATTTGGAACTCCCAATATTTATACAAGTTGAGTTCATTCGGTTTCAAAACCGATTACAATGATCAAAATGAAACATTTCAGTTTTGAAACCGTTTACAATGATTAAAATAAGAGGTTTCAGTTTGGGAACTGATTACAATGATTAGCAAGGAACTTTTCTTGATCTGGATTCTGACTCCTATAGCACTTCAATCCCGTTATTTTCCACTTGTTCTGTTATGATATTCCACATGATCTTCCATCTTTAGTGACATATGGCCATCATCTACTGGACACTGGAAAATTGCACTTTGTCTTACCCAGTTGTATTATCACCCTCCATTGCAAGTCTGAAAGGATATCATAATCTATCATTTCCTTTATCAAGATCTCCAAGTCAATGTAGGAAGCATATGACATGATTGGTAGTCCCATTTTGACATCTTTGAACTAATTCAAAATTTCAAAGTCTATAATCAGATGCTCCATTGATGTATCTCCCTTCAAATTTTACTCCAGGGTTTCGAAATTGGAGTGATCCATTCTGCATTGAGTCAGTCGAGAATTGTATTCTTCCTGATCATATAATTTTGTCTTTCCATCCCAAAATGGTGGAATTCCTTTGATAAAAAATTGTTTGAACAAATCCTTGAACTCATGTACACTATGTTCCATTTGTGTTGCCTTGGTTTGGACTGATTTCAACAAGTTATGTTTAGAAATAACCCTCATGGCCTATATAATCAATGTAGTTGTCTCTTTAACTCCAATAGTCTGATGTTCTGTAGTAGGAATGGATTTTAGTAGATTTATGGCATTTTGGGCCTATTTTCATGCTTTCTTTGATAAAGTTTCATTCACAACAGCGCACTTGCTCCTGGATGTGATGGCTATATTGTCTTTATCATTAATGAAGTTCAAATATACTTTGAACTTGGAATATTCAATAGATATATATTCCCAGATGATATGCTTGGTCCCCTAGAACATGCCTTTTCCTCTTAATCTCATCTTCAATTTATCTATCCTTTCCTGCAATACTTCAATATCCTTTTGAAATTGAGCCATTATTTCATACTTTTCCTACATCTATTGCTTCAATTTCTCTATGATTCCTTTTATCCCTTTGATTTATCCTTCTTTTAGGATAACTTGTGTTATAGCCTAGATAATTCCTTCAATGTTTGATCCAACTTTTGTAGAAGGAGCTACAACTACTACTCTTGTGACCATTTCACCTTTTCTCATTCTAGATGCAACACTCTATCCTTGTAGTCCAATGTATCTTGACAAAGTGTTTCCTTTTCCTATTCTAGACCAACCAGTTCTGTTATTTGTGGATTCTCTGTGGAAGACATTTTCAATTTCTTCTTCAAGATTTGAATTAATTTGTCTTTCTCATCCAATGAGGATTTCAACCCTTTGGGGTTTTCAGATTCTAGCCTCTTGACCTGAGTCTACCAAGATCTGTTAGATGCTTTTTCTTTCCTCAAATGTCCTTCCAATTTCATTACATAAGATGACATTTTTGAATTCTTCGAGCTTAAACTCAAGTAATCAGAATACAACATATCAGTGGTATGATTATGGAATTTGACCTTGTCTGGAGCACTGATGTTATCATATCTTATATTTATCTCAAAGAATTTGTCTTCATCTGCAACTACAATGTTAAAGGTTCTCTTTTCAACATCCCTTACTGTGAACAGAGAATATTTGTGCTAAGAAATCTTTTCCACTTCATAGACTAAATCCCTCATTTCACCTAGAGTTATGTTTCCCTTCTCAGAATATTGTTTTGCCAAATATTCTTTAGATTGATAAAATTCCTCAAATGTTTTATCAAATATGTATTTCTTGCTGCTAAAGTTTCTTGAGCCACTTTCACTTTGGAGTTTTCTTTCCTTTTCAACCTCTACAGTTCTAGTACCACTTTCCACCATATCTAGATTTACTTGTTCTCTGATATCTTCCTCTTCTAAATCCACTATATGTGGAGACTTTCTAATATTCATATTCTTTGGGGAATTTTTTTGATCACCAATGTCCAGGGCCTCTGAATTGCTTCTCTTCCTATAAACACTTATCTTAGGAACTTTGACTATCAATTTATGAGAATCTAGTTGTATTTGACTATGTTGCAGGGTTGCCTCCACTTGTTGTGTTTGGGTTGGTTGCAAGATTTCTTCCATATCAACACAGACTTCTAGATTTTCTAGTTTATCAAGACCCTCAACCTGTTCATGCTCAAAAGGGGTTTGCTTGTTCATCAATCTTCTCTTGGATATGATTTGGTGTGGATCATATCTTCTTCCCTATAGTTGTGCAAAACCAATCTTTTTTATATTTTCCTGAATTTGAGATAAACATGATCTTGATTTGACAATGAAGGGGGCAATCATAAAAGGGAACTTGAGGTTGGAGGCTTTGTACAACTTCAGGAAATGCTTTGTCTCAAATATAATTCTTTGCTTGATGAATTCAAGGGAAAATATTCTAGGGGTCAGAAAAATAGGCAATAGATAAGGGGATTCATGAAAACCATAAATACATATTACTATTGAGTGCATGAATAGTACCCAATCCCCCACTATGTTCTATGGATTTGGCTGTAGATAGCTCTTCATATCATCCAAAACTCTAGGTAGGATGGTATTGAAAATCAAACTATAACTCTGGACATGACTTTGTTTATGAAGATAAGATATGTAATCCTTTTACATTCAGTTGATACAAATGCTTCTTTAGGAAATTCTCTCTTATTGGTTTGCAAGAAAATCTTCAACAAATAGGTGTAGTATCTGAAATTTCTTAGAGAGAAAAAATTCACTAGTATTTTTATGGATATTATCAACTATGAATTGATCAAAACCGATACATACTGAGAGACCAGACTCTGACTTAAAAAAGGTCAAAAGAAAACTGAGCATGACTTCGACTACATATTTGTCATTGTCTAGACCTAAAACTTGACTCAACAAGGAGCAGACCCATTGGATTTCAATGACCATTATATTCACATTCATCGACAAAGACAAACCCACTGGAAAATGTTCAGGTTTTATAAATGTCTGTAAAACCAGATCTCGGACCTATGACGAACATTCTCTATATACCCTAATTAGATTTTCTTCATTGAAAGGTTCATAAATTGTGGAAAAAGACTATGGTATACCGAGGGACTCTTGAATTGACAAAATCTCTACCCTACACATGACTTGGGACCCTCGTTTATTCACAATGAATCTTTCTTCATGGGAATACTATTTGGTGCACCAACCTATAAATTCAGGAAAAGGGAAAGAGATTCTAACAACATAAGGGACTATGGTGGCCTCCAATGCTTCAAGGAACGATACACACCTTCCTACTTTATCAGACATGTTTCTTTTGAACAAAGAGATAGAATAAATAATGATTTTGGTATAAAAAATGTTTGAATCTCGGTCAATTAGGGCTTCTTCATTCTCTATAGGATCTTGTTATGTTACTGAGGTTATGATAGGATCCATGGCTATGATGAAAAATACCTGGAAACGAGCAGAAATGGTATCGATTTCATGTATTGTTGAGTTGAAATTGAAATATGGTGGTCGCACCAACATTTTAATGATCCAACATTTGAAATAAAATAAAATAAATGACCAACCACCATTTTATAATTTTCCTCTTTTAGGGGAGATGCGAAAGTGGTTTGAGGCAACTCGCTTTTCATCCTGAAATGCACCTGGTTGTGCCATGTAGCCCCAAACAAAAACCATGGTTTAAATTTCGGGCTCGCTCTCCATAATTAACCCCCATGCAGCTTCTCCCCGTGAAATCAGCCTCGACCATTGATCTTGAGATTTCACGATCCATGATGCATCGGACCCCATCAACTTAGCACTTCTTCCATATTTAGTTATTTCCTAGCATATTTATTATGTAATGTGTGGTTATGGTAGATGAATTATTTTGCTTTCCATCATATTGTTACATATTTTCTTTCTTTCTGATAGGTAGTCTCTCAGATAGTAATTATATGCTCACATGGTTAATGTCTTAGAACTAGGCCTGTGGTATAGAGTAATTGTCTGGATGTTGAGCAATGGGTTATCCCAAGCTTAACATATTCCCAGTAGTTAAAACTTAATCATGTTAATTGTCAAGTTGGTTTATGATGGATTTCATGTCTCATATCAGCCCCACCCAAGAGAAAATACAGAAGAAAATAGTCCTAACTGAAGGAAGAGCCTTCACAAAGAAACACAAAGCCCATCAATAAATTGGTCAGATCGCAAGATATGGAGAAACATTCCATTTTAAATGTTGCAGAGTCTAATTGGGCCTCAGTGGTGGGTTTGGTTCCTACTATTGAGTCAAGGGATTTAGGTCCCATCAACATAATTTGTGCTAGAATGAGGGCCTGAGAATGAATCGCTAAATATATATTTTATTAATCATTTCAAATAGCCTACAGATTCGTAACAGCCCACATGCATGGCTAGTCCATCACAAGACAACCCACACACATTGAGTATTCCCAAAATGGATAATTTACTCCAGCCCAAGGAAGAACCTTTTCACCCTGAAATACCTTACAGTCTTCCTCATGAGGAAGTGAATCAATTTAGGAGAATCACTAGAGCCTACACTCGGCAGATCGATGCATTGTCCTTAGCTCCCATCCTCCCTCGAAGAAAATAACAAAGTAGACTAGTGGTTAGCACTCCCGACGAAGTTTTTGTACACTCCGTAGAAGACTTAATAGATTTTGAAATTATCTAAATCCAAGAACCTCTCAATATGATACCCGAAACACTAGTCGTTGACGTCTCTGGGCCAAATGAATTTTTGGATAACCACTCTGAAAGAGATTTACCTCAATGGGTACATGCCATGAATTTGATAGCCAATCAGGTTCTAGATGAATTGTCCCTAGACGAACAACCAATAAGTTCGGTTATGAATATGGAGGACCATGAAGAAGTTGACCAACCATGAAACACAACCATGTTGATATGGCATCCCAACCTGATTATGCCTTCTAGTGATCTTTTTGTGTCTCTGGAAAAACCCATGGAAGTTTTGGTGATACAGACACATAGTAAGGGTCCGCCCAGCTCAAAATATACCGACGCCACTCGAGCTTCGCAAAGTAAGTTAAATACCGACCACTCAAAAATGTCTTTCACTCTCGATAATAAGCCTATAATCATTCATACGCAAGATTCACCCAAACTAGATTACAACGTGGTTGAATATTTGAAGAAGCTAAAGGCCAATATTTTAGTTATGGATATATGTAGGATCCCTCAGTAGAAAGACTTTTTGTTACAGGCCTTGAACTCTGTGGAAAACCCGATGACGGGCAATGACCCAGAAATAAGTTTGAATCACACAGGTCCGGTGGGAAAACCAACTGTGAATGCCTATTCGAGAGACAGAAAAGAAAAAACTTTGTCCCCTGGTTCCTCCTAACGTTTGAAATATTCAATAGAAACATCCACAACTGTTTAGTAGATTCTAGAGCATCCTCCAATGTCATGTCCTTGTCTGTTTGCAAGAAATTGAATGTCGTTCCTCTTAAGGCTGATAAACATGTCATACAACTGGATAGGACCCACGTCAAGGTCATAGGATAACTCAAATATGTGATGATCAGGATATCGATGCACCCCAAGTTTGTGCAAGTGATTGACATTATTATAATAGATATCCCAGAGGCATATGGGATATTACTAAGCCGAGACTGGTCATAAAAGCTAAATGGTTACTTCAATACATACTGGGCACACCTTTGGCTACCACTGAAGGGATACAAGAACATGATCATAATCGATAGAGAGAGATATTTGAAACATACAGTCACCGATTTAGAATCCCCTAATGAACCCTCACCCATAGATTTCCCCATACTGGGAAATTATTCCTGCGACTCCTACTTTGGAAACTTCGCTCCCCTCTTATTCGATGTTCCACTTACTCAAAATTTCGAATTGATATTTCAAGACAAATTTTTGATCCCGATAGGAGACACCTTCTTCTACCAAAACATAGCACTATAACTTGCAAAACAAGAGGTCAAGGAACAAGAAATTAATAAGGGAAACGAAAATAGTGATCCCCGTTCACAAATTTGGACCATTTATTTTGATGGATCGAAATCTCAAGAAGGGTATGGAGCAGGATTCATCCTCATCAATCCTATTGGTAAACGCCATTTCTTGTTCTGTAGGTTATAATTTGAATGTACCAACAAAACTATTGAATATGAAGCTCTAGTACAAGGATTAAGGAAATCCATAGATTTGGATGTTAAAGGATTGAAAGTTTTCAAGGACTCCGAAATTATTGTTAGACAGGTAAAAAATATTGTACATTGAAATTCTCCTCATCTAAAGAACTATCAGCAGAAGGTTCATAGGTTAATAGAACACTTTGAGTCTTTTAACATCACCGCGATCCCCAGAACAAAGAATATTCTTGCTGACTCCTTGGCCACTGCCGCTTCCAGGACATCACCTTTAGAAGATTATGAAGCCTCCCGATTCACTATGGATCTTCTCTACAAACCATCGATAACTAATAACATTTCCAATTGGTAAGTCTTCAAAGAATATGAACAAATCATTAACTTCTTGACTAACCAAGATAATTTCAAAGACCTCTCTATTGACGATGAATAATTCCAAGAACTGTCCACAGAAATTGATCCTCAGATGGGATGACCTATGGATAAATCAAAGGGTCACATGATCCCAAAAGGGATAGCTAATCTAAACAATATTTTTCATCTCATGGGGTGATTTAAAGGACCCAAAAATGAAAATACTAGTAGCTCTTGTCCCTTGCATGAAACTATAAATATTGGGACCCCAGAGAGCCCAAAGAATGTGAATTTGGACAAGATTATGTCAAAAGAAGAGATGAAAGATTACCTCAAATTATTTAGGAAATATTAGGATGTATTCGCGTGGTCCTATAGGGATTTGAAAATGTATGATACCCTCATCATTCAACACACCATCCCCTTGAAACCCAAATTAAAACCTTTCCAATAGAAGCTCCGAAAGTATCATCCGTCCCTGGAGCCTCTTATGTATCAGGAACTAAAGAAGATTTTAGATGCCAATATCATTTTTCAGATTAGGCATTTCACTTGGGTAGTGAACCTTGTTCTGGTGAGGAAAAATTCAGGGGAGATCCACCTATGCATAGATTTTAGGAACCTCAGCAGGGCCTTAGAAAAAGACAATTATCTGGTCCCACCGATGAAAAAATTCTTGCATACCATGTCAGGCTCGCATATTTTCTCTCTATTAGATGGTTTCTTAGGATCCAACCAATTCCTTGTTTCAGAGGAATATCATTTAAAAACCACTTTCCGAACCAAATGGGGAACCTTCACTTATAAGCGCATGCCTTTCGGGTTGATTAACATAGGAGAAACCTTCCAAATATCCATGGACACAGCTTTTTGGGGATTAATTAATAGACGTGTGGTATTATATCTAGATGACGTAACAATGTATTCAAAGAACAGAGAAGAGCACATCCAACACTTAACTCAGATTTTCGAGAGGTGTAGGAAATATGGTATATACTTAAACCCTAAGAAAACTATCTTCGGTGTCGAGGAAGGTAAGTCGTTAGGTCACATTATATCTCAGGTAGGGATTCGCATAAACCTGGAAAGGATTAAAGACATAGCTCAACTTCCCTTACCCCACAATAAGAAATCTGTGCAGTCCTTTTTCAGGAAAATCAATTTTGTGAGGAAGTTCACTACCGACTTCGCGAAAATCATCAAACCCTTACAGAAGATGATTCACAAAGATGCTGAGTTTAAGTGGGATGATGAGCGAAAAGATGCCTTCAACAATATCAAAGCTTCCATTTCACAGGACCTGGTGTTGCAAATTCCCAATTTCAATAGGGACTCTTTCCTTTATACTTTCGCCTCTGATCAATCACTAACTGCAGTTTTGACTCATAACGATGATGAAAATAGAGAAACCCCAGTGTCATTTATGAGTACTAATCTTTAAGGAGTTGATCTCAATTATCCTGCTGTAGAAAAACAGGCCTACACGGTTTATAAGGACGTAAAACAGTTCAGGTCTTACATCCTCAAGAATCACACTAAAGTAATTGTGTTGCACCCTGCAGTCCGATCCTTGTTCACCCAGCAGGAAATGGGAGAAATAAGGGGAAACTGGATGGCAGTAGTCTAGGAATTTGATCTATATATAAAACCTACAAAACTAGTAAAAGGACAAGGTTTGTGCAAGCTTGCAGCCAAAGCCTAGGATCAAGTAAATAAAGATCTCAGATGGGAAAACAAAATGAAACTATGGTGTGGCGAAGTAGCATACATCTCCCTAGGACACAAATCCTAGTACAAATATTTAACTTATCTCCTACATCACGAGACTTGTCTTGAAAACCTCAACCCTAGAGAAAGGAGAGCCTTGAGATTAAAATCTGCACAATATCGTCTTATAAATTCGTTACTCTTCCAGATAAATTACGATAGGGTACTGTTAAGATGTCTTGAAAAAGAAGACACAGACAAGGTACTGAAATAAATCCATGATGGCCCCTCTGGGGGACATTTTGCAGGAAACACCACCGCTCATAAGATTCTGAGAGCCTGATATTATTGGCCCACCTTGTTCAAAGATGATCATACTTATGCTAGAAATTGTAAGACTTGTCAAATAAGCGTTGGGAAGGAGAAAAGAGCGATGGTCCCACTCCAACCTATTACTGTCTCTCGGCCTTTCGAGCAGTGGGGATTGGATATCATAGGAGAAATCACACCTACCTCCTCTAAGCTTCACAACTACATTCTTACCGTCACCGACTATTTCATGAGATGGACATAGGCCATTCCTCTGACTTGTGTGAATGAAAAGGTAGTTATCCAATTCATAGAACAACAAATGATCACAAGGTTCGGTGTCCCTTCTGTTTTGGTCTTCGATAACACAACTTACTTTTCTTCAACCCTATTGACAGAGTTTGGTTTGGACAAAGGAGTCATGATCAAGTACTCTGCAAATTACTATCCCCAGGGAAATGGCCTGCCTGAATCGACTAATAAAAACCTGGTAAAGATATTAAAGAAGGCGGTGATAGATAACCAAATAAACTGGCATAATCTAATCTATAATGCTCTATGGGCCAACAGGTTCACACCTAAGGAATCCATAGGAAATTCCCCGTACTTTCTGGTCTATGGACTAGAATCCATCTTCCCAAATGGACTCTATCTCCTGTCTCTTCAGTTGGCCCAAGATTCCAACAAAGAACCCTCATCGGCCATGCAGCAAAGGATTAGAACTCTTCTCATGCTGGAAGAAGAGAGAGAAAAAACTAAGTCAAAATTCCTATCTCACCAACAAATAGTGAAAAGATGGTTCGATAAGCATAAGGCTAAAGAAAATAATTTTGAAGTAGGAGACTTAGTTCTGAAGTGGGATAGAGCAAATGAACCTAAGGGGAAACATTCTAAGTTTCAGAGTCTATGTCTTGGAACTTTCTAGGTAGCTGAGAACATTGAGGCAGGTACTTATCGATTACAAAGTCTGAGGGGAGAATGTAATGCCCTCCTGATAAATAGCCAAGCCCTAAAACATACTTTCAATAAGAAAAAAAAGCAAAATCCGAGTCATGAGTTAAAGTCAAAGGGAATGAAGGAGGAACAGAGATTCTGCTTTCTCCCAATGCTTTCTCCCAGTAAATCACCATTTTTTGAGAACTTAATGATCCAGGTGGATATTGGTGGCCACCCACCTTTTCTGACTGGCTCAAAACAATTTTCTGGCAATTTTAGCAATTTACTACTTTTAGCAGGTTTTAACTTCCGGGGCCATTTTGAGGGCCTAAATGAAGGTTTTTCGAGATCAAGATTCTCAATGATAGAAAAAGGCATGATTGAGCCCCAAAAATGAATCTCCTCGATGATACCTTTTCAATGAGCTATCATACGCCTAAAATGAAGATCATATGCAAACGTTACGACCCCAGGAAGTTGACGTACTAACTTACCCAAACGGGGCCCACATGACTTTTGGCGTTTCATCTCCTAGGGTTAGGTTTTTGGATGTATAGGGTTTTTGGAATTCCTATTTATTGTAAAAAGGCCTTCAGAGCATCATTGTAATCATCTTCTTGTGAAGGTGAGTAGTTGTCACATCTCTTCTCAGAGATAAGCTGCCACCATTCTATCGAGTCTTTCACTCTGTATTTTACAGTCTCCGTACATTTATTTCATTAATAGAAATCATGTATTACTGTATATCTATGTTTATGGTTTCATCTCTAATATATTTTTGTTATATTATTGAATATCTATGATATCTCTGTGCATTTCTTAATTATATCTCCGATCTCATTTCATGCCGAAAATAATCCGGATCAGTGGTATCAGAGCAAGCTGCTCTTGGTTGTTTTTTTAAGTGCATGTCCCCAACGAGGTCTGAGTATATAAATTTGGGTATCGAGCTTGTCTCTCTTGAGGAAAATCACTCTCGCACACCCAAGAAACCCTCAATGCCGGAAGAAAAGAAAAATGGTGAAGTAGACGATCCTATCAGTCTATTGCTTGAGCAATCTCTCACACGACATAGGGACAAAATGATGGAGAATTTTTCCCACATCCTTCAATGCCTACCGATAGCAAGAGGCACATCTTCATCAAGCAGCCACTTTGGAGGCACCTTGCATTTCAAGGTACAAGTTAATTTTGATATTCTTGTATTTGAAGGATAGATAGATGCATAAGCCCTAGACAAATGGTTAAATCTACTAGAAGATTATTTCTCTGTTCACAACTTTTCCGACAAAGAAAAGATCACCTTCACACTCCTTAAATCTCTCCCTCATGTCAAACATTGGTGGGAAACTTACTAGGAGAAAACTTCCACAGAGGAGTCTGGAATATATGGGGTCGATCCCACTTGGGATTTTTTTGTGGATGCGGTAAAGGAACAGTATTACCCTGTTGGCAACTATGAGGACCAGTACATCAGATGGACCATACTATGGCAAGAGAGGGGCCAAGTTTTTCTGAAGTTCACCAATACCTTCCATACCTTGCACACCAAGCTAGCTATCAAAGACTCTGTGTGACATTTGGTTCTGAAATACCATGGGGCTCTACACAGGTACATCTAGACTGAAATGGATTTTCTGGACATCTCATCACTCAGTGCTGCTTATCGATATGCTGTTAAAATTGAGCAGAAATTTAAGCACCAGAACAAATGGGAATTCAGGTCTGCAAATCCGCAACAACCAAAGTATGACAATGACGGCCCTAACAAACAGTCTCCCGAAAAATAGTTCAAGAAACAAGAAAAGAAGGGTCACGGGAAGACAAAGAAGGACACTAGAAAATGGTGTGATTTCCACAAAATCCCCTGGCACAACATGGATGAATTTCGCTCAAAATTGTCATTGGTGGCTAAGATCAAAGACAAGGAACCGAACCCTGATTCAGAATCTGATTCTGAAAATACTAGTAAAGGACAGATCATTGACGCATACCCCACCGCTATTGTCGCAATCACAATAATTCAACTAGAAGAACCAACAGATCCTGAAGAGAGGGAGCACCTTTTTCATTCATATATGTGGGTGAAGGGGACCCCGCTACATTTTATTGTTGATAGCAGAAGCCAGAAAAACCTCATCTCAGCAAAGGTCATCAAATAGTTTGGATTGTCGACAACACCACACCCATAGCCATACAACATCGGGTGGCTTTGGCAAGGACGAGATCTTCGTGTCAGTCGATAATGTCGATTGTCATATGGCATCCAACCCTTCAAGGATGAGGTATTATGTGATGTTGCCCCACTAGATGTCTGTGATGTTCTCTTTGGCCAACCATATATGTGGAAGCACCACGTTGTTTATGAGTCTCAACCCTGCAGTGTCATTGTTTCTCTGGGGGGTCATCTCTATAGAATACTAGAGGTAGTTTCGACTACTATTCCACCTAAAAGGTGCCACAAAGTAGTATCTCATACTGCAAAATTCAACTTCTTCACAGTCTGTTCAAAAGGGGAACAGAAGGACATTGCAACCACTATAGCCTCGCCCCCTGCACCTTCTATCCAACAGAAGCAGGTCGAAAAGGTTGCAACAAAGAACAAAGATTCCTTCTACACACCTTCCTCTCATGTAGCTCTACTTTTTGAACATCCTCAGCTTCAACAGCTTCATGACAGACTTCCACAAACTAAGCAGTGCGACGTTTCCAATAATACAAGTAGCTCACCATGATGCAAATCCAACAAATACTTTTCCCTCTCCCTCAGGAACTCAACGCAATGGATACCATTGCTTCCTAAGGAGGGAGGATTGATCCATGTGGATATCGGTGTCCACCCATATTTTTCGTCTAGCTCAAAACAATTTTCTGGCAATTTTGGCAATTTACTATTTTTAGCAGGTTTTAACTTCTGGAGCCATTTTGAGGGCCTAAATGAATTTTTTTTTGAGATAGAGATTCTCAATGATAAATGAAGGAATAATTGATCCCCCAAAATGAATCTCCTCTATGATACCTTTCCAACGAGCTATCATACACCTAAAATGAAGATCATATGCAAAAGTTACGACCTCGGGAAGTTGACATACTAACTTACCCAAATGGGGCCCACATGACTTTTGGAATTTCATCTCCTAGACTTAGGTTTTTGTATGTTTAGGGTTTTTTGCATTCCTATTTATTGTAAAAAGGCCTTCAGAGCCTCATTGTAATCATCTTCTTGTGAATGCGAGTAGCCGTCACATCTCCTCTTAGAGATAAGCTGCCACCATTCTATCGAGTCTTTCACTCTGTATTTTACAGTCTCCATACATTTATTTCATTAATAGAAATATTGTATTACTGTATATTTTTGTTTATGGTTTCATCTCTAATATATTTCTATTATATTATTGAATATCTACGATATCTCTATGCATTTCTTTATTATATCTCTAATCTCATTTCGTGCCGAAAATAATCCAGATCACTCAACACACCCTAAAAGTCTATGTTCATTTTTTAACTTTTCGGTACTACTTGATCCTTTGCACTGTTTGTTTTTTCTTCAATATGAAAATGATACTTACACTTATTTCTTATGTTTCACGTTGAATTTTATAAAGTGTTCTTGAACATACAACAAATAATCATCTTAATCATTAGAGGACCCTTAAAAAGATACTTAAGGAATCGGCACACTAAATATTTCCACAACGCATTTAGCAGTTCGACATCGGTAAACGTTAAATATGATGAAAATTGTTTGAGAATATTAAAATATCCAAACATCGATCTTCATCAGCGTCGGCAGATGAAAGTATTTATTTTTACGATGGAGCTTTGGCAGGGGTATCTCCGAAGACCGACCCATTCAGTTTTGGAAGGAAAAATAAAAGGTAAGCGTCACACAAAGAAAAGAGCGATATCGCCAATTGCCGACACCTGACATGATTTCGATGTCAGAGAATTACAAAATACAATGCTCATTAAAATTTACATTTTTTATTTTTTGACCCCCGACGCCACTCAAGTATAGGTAGTCGCAATATCTTTTAAGTACTTTCGACGTAAATATACCCCCTATGTACAATCCTTACCTACCATCTGAATGTTAAATTGTATGTTCAAATAATTTAAGTAACCCCAAGTTGATAAGCCACTTCAACATCAATCAATATTGGAAGTTTTAGAGGTAACATATCAACAAACTCACATTGCAAAAATAACATATATAAAATCATATAATTTTCACAAAAAACTCAGCTAAAAGGACGTAGTTAATTTACATTCAAAAGGGGACAGGATACATTCAAGAGGCTTCGAGTTTTCATATAATTTCTGCCTAACTTGGGCTACATACGAATAGATATCGTTAACATATTTACTAACTAGCCCGATCACAGTGAGAGTACAAAATCCTTACTACAAAAGAGAAGAAATCTTAAGTGTCACTTCGAGGAACGCAAATAAAAGGGTCATCCATTATGCATCTCCTATGTACAAACCTTCTCCCAGACTACTTCTTGCATCCTATAACGTTTCCTTTCCCTCTTCCGTTGCCATCCTCTATGCCTTAGCCAACTGCACAATTGTGTCTTGAGCTTCTCGAAGTTATCTCTGGAGCCAAATTGTGCTTCCTCCACAACCGTTTAATGTTGATACCTCCTGGTTGTTCACCACCAACTGGCCCCGCAACTCTCTATTTTCTTGGTAGAGTTCAACTATAACAAGTTGGGCGTACTCTAACTGTTGGATGGGACTCTTAACGGGAGAACCCAGTTCTTTTTCCCTCCCCTTTCATCCCCCACTTCATTTACTAGCAGTCTCCACAAGCCTCGACCGATAAGTAAGCATCGTAGACCCCTCAATGGCAGGATGTTGTTGTAGGTGAATCCCCCTGCAAACAACTAGATTCCCTCTTGGTCTCTAGACTTCTAAGGCCAAGATAGAAAAGTTCTTAACATGGACACTGACTTCCTTTTAGATCTAATCAAGCTAATGAATGAAAGATAAGGAGAAAGATATGTACCTTATTAGTGACGTTTGTCCTTGCAAAGTCCTGGCTGAGCTTCGATCTTGAGCTCCCTGATAGATCCTGTAGGACAAACAAAGATACAATGGTCTTTCTACTCTAATGAGATTAGCTCAATCATAGATCCATCTACTGCAAACAAACTCATATGGAACAAGCACAAGTTTGAAAGAAACAGGCCAAGCATTGATTATTAAAGAGAACAAGTAAAAGTACTTACAATCCCTTGAATAAAGGTGCAATAACTTCTTCCAAATCTCCTTGTCCAAACCCTTTGCTCAAATAATCTCCACTGATTGATTTGATGAAATCTCACTCATGAGATCATAAGTTTGATGTAATTCTCAATCTCCATTGTACCTTCCACCATGAGAAGGCCTCCTTATATAACCTTGGAGAGGTCCAACCACTTGAGAGATCTTTGGGATAAGTTGAGGATTCCTCTCTGTTAAGAACCAAATACTAAATACAAAAGCACCACAACATATATACATGAATGATATGAAAAATCTCTTCTATTACTATCAAACCCTTGGGGTAGGGCAACACCATACAATGGATCCTATTATGGAAGGGATCCTCTCATGTTCACTTGCCTCTTCGAGGGGACATCCTCATATTGAGCTATCGCTCCAAATACAATAATTCTCTTCCTATCTCATTACATTTCTTGAACCCTTTTATATAGTGTTACGATCACCTAAGAACATTCTAGAGGAGGAATCTTCTAGAAGTAGAACCTTCTAAGAAGTCCTCTTACATTTATTATATCTAACTACCATAGTGGGCCTTATTTAATAATATACTGGACCTATTCCACCTTACATTGAATGGCCTCCACTATTATAACTATGTTCCCTCTAGCCCCCCCCCAGTACCTCTCTAGCTACCTTGCATTCCATCCACCTTATGAAAGCGTTGTCCTGAACCCTTGATGTACAACCATATACCAGGGTCCCATGGATAAGTGTGTACCATAGTTCCAAAGTAGACTAGAGAACTAGGGTCCCATTGAGAAATAAAATTTTCCATGCTAGAGTAGTCGAACCGCCATTGTAAACTAGGGTCCCATGTCCAATTGCTCCTGTGAACCCCACATGGAAGATATCGACACTCAATAACCAACTGAAAAATGATGCTCACAATACTGAAACCTATCATGTGGATCCAAATAAGAATATCCATCTACATAGTGGGAGATGATCAAAGATGAATCTGGAAGGTGAAATACCATTGTAGAATATGCAGGTTGGACGCTGGTAACTAACTCATGATGTGGGACATTGATGTTCTCTATAGAAGGTGGAGTAGAGTCATTAAATAAAATATGAAAGTGGTTGTCATCCCAGAAATGACAACTATCCATATCGCAATCATCCCAATTCGCCTCAAAATCATACCAAGCATATATTTATTGATTATGTTCATCCCTGATGTCCACCATAAGAAATGTCTCTTGCATGCTATCCAATGAATCTTGAATACTACGAAAACTATCATTGAGGCCATCTGTAAGGTCATGCAATCTAGCATCCAATGTGTCATACAATTGGGATTTGAATGCTTCAAGAATTTATTGGAGGGTTTGAGAGGAAATAGACATCTAAACACTCTATTAACTCTTCATTATCACAGCCGTCATGAAAAAACCAAAAAATAGAACAATAACTTACGACAGAAAATCGTGGCTTTTTCTGGAAAAACCCTAAAAAACTATTGAATTTAAAATGCTCATAACTTCACTTCCTAGAAATCGTTTTGGCTGTTTTGTTTTTTGAAATTAGCTGAAATTGTGAGAGGAACTCAAATATTTAATTTTTTTTGGCAAATTCAGCCTCCATCTGCCACAGAAATAAAATAAAATTGCTTCGCCGTCCACGGAAAAAACACTGAAAAATTGCAGATTTTAAAACTTCAATATCTTGACTTCTTGGACTCCGTTTCAGACGATTTGTTTTTTCAATTTGGGTGTTTTTCTGAGAGGAACTCAGATATACAACCTGTTTATTCAAATTTTTCATAGAAATATACCAAAAAATTATGGAATGTTGTGGCCCTCTTTTTTCTTCTCCGAAAAAAAATCTGCAAAAATAAAAGATATTTGCCCACAATGTCTGCCAAGGAAAGTGCTATGATACCACTTTTAAAGAACCAAAGCATGAATAAAAAAGAACCACAACATATATACAAGAACGATATGCAAAATCTCTTTTATTACTATTGAACCCTTGGGGTAAGGAAATACCATACAATGGATCCTATTATGGAAGGGATCCTCTCCTATTCACTTGCCTCTTCGCGGGGGCATCCTCCTATTGAGCTATCGCTCCAAATACAATAATTATATTTCTATCTCATTACATTTCTTGAACCCCTTTATATAGTGCTACTATCACCTAAGAACATTCTAAAGAAGGAATCTTCTAGAAGTAAAACCTTCTAAGAAGTCCTCTTACATTTATTATATCTAACTACCATAGTGGGCCTTATTTAATAATATAGTGGACCTAGTCCACCTTACATTGAATGGCCTCCATTATTATCACTATGGGCCCTCTTCCCCCCCCCCACTAACACTCTAGTTTCCTTACACTCTCCTTTAGTTGAGGATCTTCCCTAAGATCATGCCTTGACCATCTACTCGAATCCAACCACCTTCAGGAATTGAGGGATTCTTCCCTAATTTTCCTCAACAAACCAAAAATTTGCTAAAAAAAGGGTAGTGCTCCCCCAAAATGGTGCACAAGGCACTCAAACACTCACCCAAAGAGGCTCAGGGAGCACCAGCACTCCCTGACAGTGGGTAGGGGAGCGCTCCTCTCCAAAATCCATTTTTTTGTGGTTTTTTCAATGGCAAAAGTTTTGTACTCCCTATCAAGTGACTTCTCTTCTTTAGAACTAGTCTTTGGGGTGTCTCAAGTGTCTTTGTGATGTAGTTAGAGGCACGACATGGGAAATATGGTATTATGAAGTTTGTGACACTTGCAACACTTGTAGTTAATATGCGACACTTGCGAACAAGATGCGACAATTACAACACTTGTAATGACAACACTTGCGACACTATTGAAGTGAGCAATTTTGAGGTGTAACAGATTGCCCCCCAGATTACGAAGTTAGAAGACAATGATGATTGGATTATTTTGTATACTTTTTTGAGAAAGGGTATGGACACAAAGAAACCAAAAAAAGCTTCACACAACCATCAAACAAATATTATAACATGCTTCAAACCCAAGGCAGTCATACCTATGCTTGAGTGATAAATAATTTTTAGACATGGCCACCATAAAATACACTACGGATCCATAATTACATTGGTAAGAGGTATATCCACTGAATATACAATGTGGATCTATACTCCCATGACCTGGACTGATCGTAGCCACAAAGAATACACAGTGGATCTACGAAATGACAAGACATAGCCATGACCAATACAAAGTGAATCTATGTAACAGTATATGTGTCATAGTTCAAAAGAACTCCTTCGCAATGTTAAGCCCTAATATTGGCTCATTACCCCTTAATTGGGGCATATTATATTAGTA
>ML816816.1:137985-159255 GCA_009831015.1 Picea engelmannii
CTCATCACCAACCAAGACGTATATCCACTCGTAGAGATGGGTCCTGGAATTTTCAAAGATTCATCCTTATTAGGGACATATCATGGAGCACCTCCACTCCTTCCCCCTAATCAAGTATGCGTCGTTACATCCAATCAAACTCACATGGAGGATACTCGTCCTCCTCAGGAAGCTCCAGTCATTCCTGACGTCTCAACAGTCGCAGCATCACTGCCACAGGAGCCTCCTGCGAACTCGTCGACCCCCAAAGTCCATGAATACACACCCCCTCAAGGACCTAATCCCATTTGGGAGACCGTTCCTAGACCCCTCACGCATATTCCCTTCTTTTACCCACCACCCGGTGTAGAATCTTTCCAGGTAGCCGCAACACTTACACTACCCAATATGGTGTTAGCAATCCCAGTGTGGTATTTACATCCACCTGAAATGGTTCCTCACCCACAGGAAGGCCTCCCCATGGCGATTCCTGTCCTCACCCCCACCACCCCCACTTCCCCTATACTCCCTACCCCCCCTTCTACAGCTGGGGGCAGGAGGAAGCAGAAGGATCCCACCGCTCCCCGCCCCCCACGCATCCCACCACCTTGCGCACTATGTGAGAAAGAGGGCCACCAAACCAACAACTGCCCATCCCTACCTAAATTACGGAATTTAATTCCCCCTAATCCCACTCCACCAAACACCGTCACTACTGCCAGTACCCCTACCCCCAACCCTTCCAGTAGTAAAGGGTTGAGGACTAAATTTGCATGTGCTATATGTTCAGAATATGGCCATTACACTCACCATTTCCCAGCACTGCCACGTTTTCGGCAGACATTAGCGGCTGTACGCCAGAATTTCCAGAACCACCCACGCCCTACCACATCCTCGTCAAACATCACTGACATTCGTTATGTCACTACTTCAGTTAATGAACATATGAGATGCCCTTGTTCTCTCTGCAATTCACTAACCCATTTTACATACCAATGTCCTATGATCCTTGCCTACAGGCAACGTCAAGCGGCCCGGCGACACCAACCCACCGAGCCAATCATCGACATTACTTTACCACCTGAGGATCGTCATGTCATTTCTGTAGAGCCTGAGGCCCTCCCAATGCCTCCATGGTTCTTAAATGACGTCTTTGAGAAGTTACCCCACAATCCTCCCAACTCTCCTGTTCATACAAAGACCCTCCACCCAACCACTACTCGTACCCCTCAGTACTTCAACATATGGATTATGTCGAGTGAACCCTCACCTCCTGCTTATATACCTCCCCTTGCTCCACCAGCAGGGGGAAATCATACTAACACCAAGATCACTCATCACGACCCCTTATATTCCCGTCGTTTCCACAACGACGAGGAAATACTGGAAGAACTACACAGCCCAGACTTTCCATGGGACGCACTACATCATCGTGCACTCTTCCTCCCACAGGAAGCCCTCATGCCTCCTAATCAAAACCCCGTGTACGCGGTCGAAACCAAAGATTTTATCCCATCTGGGACTATTGATTGGTTCAAAAATCCCATCCCCGCCCCTGATGCGTTTGAAGAAGGTAATATGGCCAACATTTCCCCCACCATCAAAATCGACATTTCTATGAAAAGTGGTGTTGTCGAAGAAATCATCATCGGAGCCACTTGCACTCCTCAAGAAATTGCTGCATACAAAGCCCTCTTCCAAGAATACAGAGATATTTTCGCTTGGTCATACACAGAGATGCCTGGCCTCGATCCCTCTATTGTCGAGCATCGCATCGACACCTGGCCAGACATCACCCCCGTTCGCCAGAAACAACGACCACTACACCCATCCAAGGTCGCGGCTATCAAAGCCGAAATTGAAAAATTACGTACAGCCGGGTTTATTTACCCCATCGCTTACACTTCATGGGTTTCCAACCCTGTACCCGTCGACAAGAAACAGGGCACTATCCGCGTCTGCACAGACTTTCGCGATCTTAATAATGCATGTCCCAAAGACAACTTTCCAACACCCTTTATCGATCAAGTTATCGATGACTGCGCCGGCCACGAGGCTCTCTCCTTCATGGATGGATTCTCTGGCTATAACCAAATTCAAATCCACCCAGCCAATCAGTATAAAGCTGCATTCATTACCCCGTGGGGTACTTTCGCATATCGTGTCATGCCTTTTGTCTTAAAAAATGTCGGCGCAACTTTCCAGCGGGCGATGACATACATATTTCACGATCTAGCTGAAATCATCCTCGCTTACTTAGACGACCTCACAACTCGATCTAAGAAACGCACCCAGCATCTCGATGATTTACGAATCATCTTTCAACGATGTCGCCAGTACAACATCCGCTTGAATCCCCTCAAGTGTGTGTTCTATGTCACTGCAGGGCGCCTCCTTGGTTTTATCGTTTCACAAAGCGGTATCACCATGGACCCCCTCAAAGTCAAAGCCATCACTGAAATTCCACCTCCTCGGAATTTAAGACAACTGCAG
Organism: Picea engelmannii; assembly: GCA_009831015.1. Classification (NCBI taxonomy): domain Eukaryota; kingdom Viridiplantae; phylum Streptophyta; class Pinopsida; order Pinales; family Pinaceae; genus Picea; species Picea engelmannii. The sequence goes on from ML816816.1 coordinate 140,458, forward strand.
AGTCTGCAGGGCAAAGCTAACTTCCTCAGACGCTTTGTTCCTGATTACGCTATACGCGCACATGGTTTCCTTTGCTTACTATGTCAGGACATCCCTTTTCAGTGGGACGACTATGCCCAACAATCGTTTGACGATCTTAAAACAACACTTTCCAACGCACCTTTGATTAGTGCACCAGACTACAGTCGCGACTACATCCTCTACGTATCAGCGTCAGCTGTATCAGTCGTCGGCGTCCTCGTCCAGCTTGGAGACGACAATCATGAACACGTCATTTACTACATTAGTAAGAACCTCTTCGGGCCTCCCCTAAAGTACAAACACGAAGAGAAACTTGCTCTTGCAGTTGTCCTTGTAGTTCAGAAACTGCGTCATTACATTCTGCTTCGCACCACCAAGGTCGTTGCAGATTCCAACCCTATGCAATATTTGCTCAGCCGTCGCCAAGTTAACAAAAAATATGCTCGATGGATCATTATCCTTCATGAGTATGACCTCGAGTTCTCAACACCAAAGAGTAAGAAGGCCCTCGTTCTCGCCGAACTAGTCACGGCCCTTCCCTCTGACATGCCAAGTGCCCCCGTCAATACTGACTTTCCTGACGAACATCTCTTTTACATTGCTTCAGATGATCCTTGGTATGGCGACCTTCTCGTCTACCTACGAACTCAAAAGTTCGGTAATCACCTATCATGAGATGATCGTCGACACATTCTCCATCAGGCCCCCCGCTATCTCCTTATCGATGACATCCTATATCGGCGAGGCGTCGACACCATTCTTCGTCGCTGCCTGACTATTGACGAGGCTGACAAAGTTTTAAACGACTGCCACAGCGGTGCATGTGGGGGTCATATTTCCGGTATCTCCACCGTGCAAAAGATTATCAGGGCCGATTACTTTTGGCCTACCTTGTTTCATGATTGCATTCATGCCATGAAATGATGTAAGCAATGTCAGCTCTATGCCAACAAAGCCCGCGCTCCCCCCGCTCTTCTTCACCCAATCATCACCGCCGACCCCTTTTGCAAGTGGGGCATTGACTGTATGACTTGTAATCCCCCCTCCAGCAATGGTCACAAATACATTGTTGTAGCTGTCGATTACTTCACCAAATGGGCTGAAGCTATGCCCACCTTCAACAACACCGCTGACACTGCAGCGCGTTTTTTCTTTAACCACGTAATATCCCGGTTCGGAGTACCACTCCAACTAGTTTTCGATCATGGGAAACATTTTGAGAATGAGATCTTCGTCGAACTCTCATCTCGGTTAGGCTTCTCCCATGAGTTTGCCTCACCATACTATCCTCAGTCAAACGGACAGGTCGAGACAGTGAACAAAGTCCTCAAGACCATGTTGCAACGCACGATTAATAAACATAAAACCAATTGGCATCATATTTTATTCTCCGCACTATGGGCTTATCGCATGGCAGTGAAGACCGCCACAGGATTCACGCCTTTCCATTTAGTCCATGGGATCGAGGCAACTCTTCCCATCGAGTGTGAAATTCCCACCCTTCGCACCGCAATCGAGATTTTACCCGACACTTCTCCAATGGAGCAGCGCTTGCTGAACTTGGAGTCTCTGGATGAAGATCGTCGATCCTCATTACAGAACAACGAGGCAGCTAAAAAATGATCCAAAGCTACCTTTGACCGCCATGTCAACCTTCGCTCATTTCGCGAAGGCGACCTTGTCCTCGCCTACGATATTGCTCATGATACCTTTGGCCACGGAAAATTAGAATCACTTTGGCATGGCCCTTACATCATCCAAGATTGCCTCACCAAAGGCGCATACATCTTGGCCTCCCCCGAAGGCCTCACACTTAAAGAACCCGTCAATGAGTTATACCTCAAGAAATTTTATGCTTAGAAGTAGTCATGCTACTTTAGGTTACTTTTTCTTGTTTAGTGTTTTTAATCTTTTTTTTCCCTACCCTCTCGTATAAACTATCCTTTGTGCTATTGACAGATGACTCCTCCACCAACTTATCACATTGGTTACACCGACGGTGCTAGCCGTTGGACACAAAATCTCGCTTCGGTTGCTTGGGCTCTCTACACCCCATCACATGAAATGCTACATTCAAACGGCATTTGTTTGGGACCAACAACCAATAACCAAGCTGAATACACTGCTGTCATAGGCCTCTTGACCGACGCCCAACATCATCATATTCGTCACCTTAGCGTCTTCCTCAACTCTCAGCTAGTCGTCCTCCAGCTCAACAATGTTTACCATGTACACGATCCGTGCCTTTTTTGCAAATACCTGCAGGTTAGACTGTTATCTCGACATTTTGATTCCATTAAATTTACACATATTCCAAGAGAATTAAATCAAACAACAGATGAAATAGCTAACATGGTGTTAGATTGGCATATATCACATCAAAATACACAGACATAAGCATCCCATACATCCTGTCACAGCATATAGGAAACATAGACATCATCATCATCAAAAACAAAACACATGTACCACATTTGGATCTCAAAAAGGTGTATACTCATATATATATCAAGGCCTCCCCGACCATCCGAATGTTTACATACAAAATATATATCGGCCCACCAACCCGTGCCGCATCTCGGTACAAAAAATCGACTCACCAGCCTATCAAAAAGATACAAAAATTCCCCATACAATCAGGGTGCCTCTAATGCACCCCCAGCTGCCCCTCCCTCCGGAGGAGGTGGTGGCCCACCCCGACCTGCCCCGGGCGACGATGGTGGAACATCCGCAGGACCACCCTGCCCAGGCGGCAAGCGTCCACTCGTCATGGCGGCAAGCACAGCTGTTCGCCGCATGATCGACCGCCATGGTGGCGGTAACCCGATACACTTCTCCAGGAACTCCTCGTCCTGGATACGGGTCGACATGCCCTCAGGAACATCTCTAAACACCATCTCAAACCGATGGACTAGATCATCATCATCTACTCCGGCTGCCGCCGGAGGAGCATGAGATGGCCCAGCACCAGGATCATCAAAGCGGCGCCTCTACGCTGGTCTCTCGGGCCCCGCTGGTCCCCCAGCAGCCTCATCCCTCGGATGCCTCCCTGCACGCGGCGGTCTCTCCTGCGGCGCTGGCGCTCTGAACACATCCACCTCACGCACGCGAGGTGCCACATCTGCACATGCACCAAACAAGCAACAACATATGGTATCAGTGTCTATACATCAAACATATGCACTGGTATATCAAAAACACAAAAATCACAACATACAAATACACAACGTACCTCTGTGGTCAAAAACCTCCCCAGGAGGCAGTTCCATATACGGGTCCTCCCAGAAGTCCACCCCAGCATAGGGGAACTGAAGTATAAACTGCGGCATATGCCGCCATATCAGAGCTGCCTCCTCCGTGAAGTAATGACCACCTTCGCCACCGCCGTGGCGTACCAAAATCTCAGACCACCACCTCAAGCGCGGGTCTCGTACCCCTGGTTCCTCTAGCAGCACCCGCGGGTGCAACATCGGCACCCTCTCTAGGAAGAAGGCCACCAGAATGGAGCCAGAAGAAAAACCCCCCCTACCTGTGGACCGACAACGGTCCAGCTGCGCAATCATCTGCGCGTGAAGAGTCAAACCCCAGGCGAACCGCTCACGGCCCACCACCACCCTCTCCATCAACATCAGCTCACCACCACTAATCCGGTGGGGCGCTCGGGTCCCGTACACCCGCACTATCATCGCTGCCATGCACTCATGCAGCAAGGCATCTATAGCACTGATGTGCACTGATGACCCAGTCATATAGTGCTTGCCTGAGTAGTATCGCACGGTGACCTCCTGCAGAGGAGTATCTCTCGGCAGCACAGGATCTACCGGCAACGGCGTTCCCCGGAAGGGGAGCCCAGTCAAAAAATAGACGTCCTCCGTCACAGTGAAGCTCACCTGCTCTACTCGCACGAGGAAGTAGTGCTGCTTGGGGCTCCACATCTCAATCAAAAATTGGAGCAAGTACTCCTGGGCCTGTAATAAAGGGCACTCAAAGAACTTTAGCAGCCCACTCACTGCTAAAGAAGCTCGAACCGCAGGCCTCGCACGGACCACTGCCTCTCGCAGTGACTCCCAGTCCTGCTCGCACCATCGCACATCCATGGTCACTGATCACCACCTGCACACAACCCAGAGTTCTATATTAGCTTAGGCAATCATCCAAGCCATCAAAATAAGCTAATTTTTCACCTTGAAACCTTGCCTCAAAGGTGTGGTTTTACCACCCACACGCGCACACTCATGTGCACCTGTTCACTATACAGGCGCGCACATGCGCGCGCCTGTTTTTCTCACAGGCGCGCTCACGAGCGCGCCTATTCACCACATAGGTGTACGCTAGGGCGCGCCTGTCGTACCCACAGGCACGCTTTTGAGCGTGCCTGTTCTCCCTACAGGCGCGCACTCATATGCGCATATTCAGCGTACAAACACGCACTAATGCACGCATTCCACTGAGTCGCCCGCGCATGTGGGCCCACCCTCTACCCAAAAACCCCCTAAAACTCCTGTACGACCCCCCATACCTACCCTGCCCAAAAATTTGAAACCTATAGCTATGCAGGATGTTCAGACCACTAACCCGAATCTCGCACGCCGGGAAACGAATGCCTGGTGCTCTCGGAATCACTCAATCTCCTCTGGATCTACTCTGGAACTCACTCTAGCAGCAGGTACAAATGAGGTGGCAATGTGGGCCCTACAGCTATATATAGCCCTTTTGCCAAACTTCCACTCACCATTTCGGGAGCTTAGAGCGTCTGTTTTTCAAACCGTCTTCAGCCATAGGATCAACGTCCCGTCACCTACATTTCAGTAGTCCCGAGGTCACTTTTCACCATGAGCCCCCAGGGCGCCTTTTTTCCACATCATGGCCAGGTACGCACGTGCATTGTCACATTTTTCAAATACATGCTCATAACTTTGATACTCTTCAGGTATTGTTCACTTTGGGTATTTGGTTGTTATGTGTGCAGGTACTTGCTCATCGGTCATCAACATCATCCCTTCAGGTATATATTCAGCACTGGCATGTAGTCTACCCCACTGTATTGCATTTACATTTCCAGTTACACCCTCTGATATTAGCCTTTAGGATCCTCATTCCTGGCTCTGCAGTACCCACACCTCCATTTGCATCTGCGGTGCTGCAACCCGGTAGCATTCTCACCCACATGAGTTGTCCCATTCATAGCACCTTTTTTCACTTTCGACACTCATGCTGTTCTTCATTACCCTTTAGGGATGGGAGTCCCGGTAGTCTTACATCATGTTGCGAATCAACCACATACTTCTTCTCCTCATTTTTCTAGCTTCCCATATGGACTCCCAAATCATCGCTTTATGGTTATGTTATTTTTTACCTGCACCTCCGCAGGATCATGAACCCACCATTTCATCCACCACCAGTTTGCCCATCTGCGAACCTATCTTCATTCACCTACCTCATACAGAAACTCACCAATGGGGCCCCCCACCCTTCATCAGTTTCTCATGACAATTCTGCCCTCCCTGGGGCACGCATTTCACACTTGGGCACCCATTTCTGTATTTGTACATTTCTCCCCAAAATTATTTATTATTTATTATTTATTGTACAAACACCTTTATTTCCAGTCATTACATTCTTTGTCGTCATCGTTGACGACCTTCTCTCTTTTGGCCACACGCAACCCATGTCACCCTTGGTTGGAGCATTACTTATCATTTACCCTTGCCAGCATCGTCCATATCTTCAGAGTACCCCACAGGTCAGTTACCTCTACCCTCTAAATTTGTTCACTTTGTCCCGCCTCTGGTACAACTCAGCACCAGTCCCGTTGTCCCCCTGACACTCGACCTTGTTACACGGTTGCAGCCACTGTTTTCCTCATACATCCTCCAGCCAAGGGAAGTCTTGAGTCATCCCACTTCTTGACTTCGTCCATGAACCTCTACCACCTCCTCACTTCAGTAGATTCCACGGAGCACCTTTTTTCTTCTGGGAGTCGTGTCCCCCTTTTGTCGACATCAGCACACTTTTCCAGAAGGGCGACAGTATCTTCATTCTCATTCTCTATTTTAATGAGAGATCTCGGACGGCACAGGGTGAAACACCATTTCTCCCTGCTGTCGTTGGCCCCCATAACATTCGACGCCAACACTTTCTCATGTTATGGTGGGTCTTACTTTGCGACTGTTGCAGTTATTTTTGTCATTTGCCGAAGACCTATGAATGTGGTAGGGCCATCAATGCCCACATCATCATTGTTGCTTATTACAGCGACCATTGCCTGTCGTTCAGAGTATGTTCATTTGCAGAATTGTCTTCTACCTTTATCATTACCGCCCCCGAGGGCACTGCAGTTGTCTACACCAGCACTTCTGTCATCTTTTTTCAGAGTTACATCACACGAGCATGGGGCATGCCCGCCTTGTTTGTACACAATTGTATATTTTTTTCTCTACACATCTCTCACAAGGTCAAGATATTGGTTCCTCCTCTCTCCAATGGATCGCTCCGAAAGGACCCACTCTTGCTTTACCGTACAAAAACATTCTCAGTAGAAGAAACATTGATGGATTTCGGCTATACGTATGCTCCTAACCTCATCCATCAGGGGGCATCTGTTATCACTGAAATTTCGTCTGCACATGGCGACATAACTCCACATCATCAAAACAGCAATGAAGTCACTCATGGCACTGAATTAATCTCACAACACTCAAGAAGGGCAAAAGCTATACAAAGTAACCAAAAATTGAAGGGCGCTTTACATCAGCTTGATGCGCGTGCACATGCACGGGACAGAAACGTGTTTTGCACGCATGCGCGCACGACGCGCAACTGTCCACACAAAAAGCCGCGCATATGCTAATATGACGCATTAATTGCATAGGTCGGCCTCTCGACCGCCTACATACCGGCCCCCAAAGTGATTTGACCCTCAAATCAGAGTCGACTCTGCAAAAACGGTGGATTAAATGACCTAAGTGAACCCTAATGCGCCCCTATTCACACCCGGAGAAGGTTACAAGACCGCCCTTGAAACTGGTATAAAAGGCTGTGAGGACTCATTGTTTCAACAGGGAATTCAAAGCATCGTTACGCTATCCAGATGGTTCAGAGCTCAGTCTGTGACAAGCAACTCATCAGCAGTGTAACCCAGAGTTCTTTCATCACTCAGTTCAGTTCTATTTAGTTGTAAGGAAAGCATTGTGTTGAGGGCCCCGAAGAGCCTTCCGCTGGAGGGAGAAGGAACCCCTGGTCCCTCTCTTCTGTGTGCGCTCTGGTTTCAATAAAGCACCTGCCTGAAACCATTGATGACACCTTTGTTTGATGTTTGATGTTCTTTGTTTATTGTCATAGTGTTATTTGCTTTCAGTTCATAGTTAGATTATAGTTTGTTTCTGTTTCTGTTAACCCTTTTGCTCCACAGCTTCCTGTTCTGCCTTGCCAAGCCCAACAAGGCATGCCAGCGCTCCCATTTTTGCTCACCTGGTGACGATTCGAGCACGAACACACATCATGATAGTCTTAAATACTTCTTGGAACAAAGACTATCTTCAGAAGAACAACAAAAATGGGTAACCAAGATATTGGGTTATGATTTTTAAATCCTCTATAAAAAGGGGAAGCAAATTTTTTTGGCAGATGCACTCTCAAGAAAGGATGAATATGTTGAGGCCTTTCTCTGTGCTATCTCTATCATCCAACCCAATTGGATAATAGAAGCAAGGGATGAATGGAAGAATGACGAAAAAGTGTGGACTCTCATTCAAAGGCTACAGTAGGATTCCAGTGCATCAAATACATTTACATGGAAAAATTATTCACTATGGTACAAAGATCACTTATATTTATGTAAGAACTGCCAACTCAAACAAAAGGTACTATTGGAATTGCACACCTCTCTAGTAGGAGGGCACTCAGTATTTTTGAAGACCTATCATAGAGTCAAGAAGGATTTTTTGGGGGATGGCCTTAAAACTAATGTTCAAACATTTTTGGCAGAATGTTTGGTTTGCCAACAAAATAAGGTGGAAACAATTAATACCCTAGGTCTTTTACAACCATTATCCATTCCAAGTCAGCGCTGGGAGGAGGTTTCCATGGTTTTCATCACAGGGTTACCAAAGTCTGAAGGAAAGAGTGTAATCATGGTGATTGTTGATAGACTGACCAAGTATGCACACTTTTGTGCACTCTCTCATCCCTTCAAAGCTAGTACAGTTTCCATCGCATTCATGGAGACAGTTCAAAATCTACATGGTAGCCCAAAGATTATTGTAAGTGACAGAGATCCCATCTTCACTGGACATTTTTGGACAGAATTATTTTCTTGTTTGGGTACTCAATTGGCTCATAGCTCATCCTATCATCCTCAATCTGATGGACAAACCGAGATAGTGAACAAATGCCTAGAAAGCTACCTTTGTTGCTTTGTCTCTGATAAACAAACACAATGGTTCAAATGGCTACCCTTGGCAGAATGGTGGTATAACACTTCCTTTCATACTGCAACAAAAATGACACTATTTAAGTCACTTTATGGATACCACCCTCCTTCCATCACTTCTTCTCTAAAATAAAAATATGAGGTTCAAGAAGTGGAATATCACATCAAGAATCAACAACAAGTTCTCCAAATCTTAAAGGACAACCTGACCATGGCACATAATCGCATGAAACAACAAGCAGATCAACATCGTAGTGAAATAAGTTTTGAAGTAGGGGATTGGGTGTTTTTAAGACTACAACCATACAAATAGATGTCTCTCAAGCAAGCCAAGAAGGATAATAAATTATCACCAAATTACTATGGCCCTTATAAGGTGTTGCAAAAGATTGGTACTATGGCATACAAATTGGAGCTGCCTGCATCTTCACGAGTACACCCAATTTTCCATGTTTCATGCTTGAAGAAGGTTATAGGCGAAAAGATACCAGTTCAAACTATATTTCCAGAACTTGATGAGGAAGGAAAAATCATATTGGAACCTAAAGCCATCACTGACACAAGAATTTGCCAGCTGAGGAATAGATCCAATTCAAAGTATCTCATTAAATGGAGGAAACTACCAGCTGAAGATTCCACTTGGGAAGATGAGTCTTTTATACAGAAGCATCCAGAGTTATTGAAGCGCTGTGGACAACACTTGTCTCAAGGGGAGGGGCATGTTAAGCCCTAATATTGGCTCATTACCCCTTAATTGGGGCATATTATATTAGTAATGTTATTTTATTTATGTCAGCTTTAGGCCATTAGTTGTAATTATACCTCCTAGTCTCTTATATATACCAAGGAGACATTTTCATTTTGAATCATCTTGTACTTGAACATTTAAGTGGGGTAAAAGGATGTTTCACCCTCAAAGAGGCTTATTATCTGAAATGATCTCTTTTTCAAGGCGTTGAGTACTTTTCCTGAGGTTTTTTATGCTATATTGATGTTTGGTTCTTAACACACAAGATGGGCAAAGTATGCATAAGAGTGAAAAATCAACCCAGGGTCTTCTTACCGATCCTAATGTAGTACAAATCTAACCATGTGAATAGATGTCCTGATTTCGAACATGGTATAAACCATTTGATTACTGGTCAATGATGTAAACTGTTAACAAGCACGAGGGAGATCACCATTGATGTCAATGATTCCCAAGGTACTCTAGTACATTCCAACGAATGTGAATGGATGAGTTGAAGTCAAACATCTGTGGAATCATCCGATTAGGGGTCAATGATGCAAACCCACTTTCAGACATGAGGATTCCTTCCATTGAGGTATGCATGTCCAAAGGTACTAATTGGTTTCTAAGTCTAAGTCTCAGATATTGTGCTGAAGTCAACGGGAATAGACTCATCAAAGGAGAGCCTTGATGTATCCCCCATCAACGACACGAAATGGTCACAGAGATGTAATTGGTAGATCAAATGAACATGGACTAACACATGTATTGAAATATGATATTTGTGATGGCTGACTCTCGAGGAAGATACTTCCCTTGAACACTGAGGCACAACAATAGAAACTTGACATGAACCAAAAGTTGAGGATGCAATGGATGTTGTGACTTTCATCAGGTGACCCAAAGGAGTAAAAGAAACTCATAGGATTGGCTCAGTGTAGAGGTTCAGTGGATTAAAATGTGTGAAAATATAAAGTGTCATGTTCAAGGGCGACTGTAAGAGTTATTGGTAGTGTTCTCAAAACCTGCTTGACTTGCTTCTTTCAATTTTTTCCCCCATCCAGATAGATGAATTCCTCTTTTTAATTTAATGAGCTCGAGGAGGGTAACACATGCTCAATATGACTCACTTTCAGTAAGTCCCTCTTCCTTTGTTTAGTGATCTAGAAGAGGTAAGGGTTTGGTCCCGTATGGGCCCTTCAATGTATGATTGTTTAACGAGTCCAGAGAAGGTAAACTCGATGGTTTTTCATATTCAGAGAGTTTGAAAACAACTTAAAGATGACTCTAATGTTGTCCTTTTTTGTAATGTTAGTCTCACGAGGCCTAAAAAGAGATAAATTATCACTCGAAAGATGCCCTTTCAAACCTTTTAACGAGTGGGAAAGGAGGCAAGATCACTCGACAATCTTTTCATGTTTAGAGAGCTCAAAGAAGACTCCAAGGGGTTCCATTTTGGTATATCCATGAGGGTCCCAATAAGAGATAAAAGTTTACTCGGTTCCATTCTCATGTATTTACGAGCACCAGAAAGAACAAAGACTAAGCTCGGTATGCCCCCATCTTGAAATCTAGTGGATTAACTCCAGAATGATCATCAAATACTGGAGACATGCCCTCCAAGCTTCAATTCATTCACTGACTTTGAGGCTATCAACAATTTCTCTACTAGACGGAGAAAAAGGATAAGGGTGGATGAAATGAAGGTTCAAGAGAGGTGACTGTTTCATTTTTTAACGATATTGACACAAGAAAAAAAACTATGCTCAGGGCTCTGGGTTCAATCCCCATATTTATGTTTCATTTTTTAAGGAGCTTTCTACAGAGAGAAAAAACATGCTCAAAGATTTTGTTTCATTTTTTTAACAAGCTTGTCACAGAGGGGAAAAACTATGCTCATGACCTCTGTTTCATTTTTTAACGAGATTTCTACGGAGAAGAAAACTATGCTCATGGATTTTTTGTGATCATGGTTTCCAAGAGAGTAATGCGCTGGAAAGACACCATGACAAGGGACAAAACTCGGTCATGGCTTCCAAGAGATCCTCACTGGATGGAAGAAAATCACTCTAGAAGGAACACAAGTTGAGGGTCGTGACAGGGGTAAGGCGATAAAGCTCCAATAGCCCTACTGAAGAGATCACCATGTCAACATTTGGATCCAAATCATCGAAAGTTGAAGTCATGGTAGACGATGGAAAATCAACATCACGAGGGGAGATAAAGTGTATATGTTCCTGAATTTCTTCACGAGGGGGAAGAAAAGAGGATCAATGATGGTTATTATCTCGAGGTAGCTCTTCAATGCTCAATATTTCCATAATAGATTCATTAGAGGGAAAAATTAGGGAAATGTAGTCGATCGTAGACAACAAGGAACTTAACCGTGATGGCATCAAGTAATTGTCGGGTGCCAATAGATGTTGGTCATCCGAAGAGGGAGAAGTGGATTGTATAGAAATGTATGAGGTTTCGGCTAAACTAAGTGGCATGGTGTCACCTAGTGCATCGAATTCCAAAGGACTAGGTACAATCCAAGGGTTAGATGATTCCAAAGATTGATAAGCCACAGTCGAAATCATATCGATGGTGGAAATATGATGTGTATTCAATGGAAGTGGTGTAGGGAAGGTACCCATGAGGCTAGAATATTTCATTAATCCAACACCAACGCTTTCATACATGATCTTGTGATCTCCCTAGAAAGGGATATTGTTGGTAGCGAGAGTGGGAGAATTGGTCGTGTAGAAATCCAACTGATCAATAGTGACAATTTTTCCCTGATGAGGAAATTGCACACATCGAAAGACCGATGAGGAAAAAACATTCATAGCATAAAACCAACTTCTTCTAAGTAACAAGTTGTAATCGAGGGGAGAATTGACCACCTCGACATCAACAATGATGGTTTTTCCACCCATTTGGATGGGCAGGGACTGTAAAATCCCATGGGGATGAAAACCTCGCCCATCAAAGGCATGTAACATCATTAGGGATTTGTTAAGTGTGGGTGATTTTAAACCTTTCCAAAATGATAAATACATGACACAAGTTGAGGCTCCCTCATCTAGAATAGTTCAGTGGATTTGTTGATTGTGAACAACAACATCAACTTGGAAAGCAAGTTGGTGGGAGAGTCGAGACGCATAATTGTCTAGGTTAAACATGATATGGTTGGATGACTTGGGATGAACAACACCAATAGCAACCAAGAGCATTCTACATTTATTGGGGTAGTGTTGTAGAACTTCTAACATAGACATAGCACAAGGTGCTTGAGCCAAATCTTCAACAATGTTCTAGTTCTAGGTGGCATGTGAACTAGGATTAAAGGTATATTTGCGGATAGTTCTCTTAGTAGGGCGTAACATAGAGTTGAACGAAGGTTTCTCAATCTGAAGTTGTCTAGATGGAGGATTAACTAATGGAGGAATAATGGAGGATGGTGATGGATTTGGTAAAGTACCAGTACCGTTAGTGACCTTTCCTTTGTTAGGGTTACCTAGTGTGTCATATGTCTTAGAGAGAGTGGTCAAATTAATCCCATTAAACATATAAATATGTGCACTCGTTGAGGCCTCATCATGAGGATGGCTAGACCTACCCCCAGGAGAGGGGGTTTGAGCAACCATGGATTGTTGTTGTGGAAAAGGTTGAGTAAGAACAACGGGTTGTGAATTTCCCTGGAAACGTTTGGCCACTTCATTGCGATGTTGATAGTCTCGAGTGTAGTGATAGTCACCACAAATGATACACGGGAATTTCAGTTCCCATTGTGGTTTATTTTTGGTAGCAGGTGTTTGATCTTGATGTTTTGGTTGTTCATTATTATTAGTATTTTTTGATTTATTTTTTGTCTTCTTCTTACCTTTGGATTGTTATGAAGGGGCAAATTGAACCGCATTCACCTCAAAGATCTGAGTTTGGGGGGAGTTAGAGGAGAGTGTGGTCAATTGGGAAGTAGATTGAGTTTGGATGGAACTTATAACATCGTCTGCATGATATGAGGATGATGGCTTGGATGGATCGGTATTAGCTCGAGCAACATTCGAAAGAAAATCATACAAAGTACCAAATTGTGAATAAACCAAATCTAAGTACTGAGCCCGAGCAATGGTTTCTTCCTCGGTGATCGTGCCACCCATAGAGACATCCTGAGCGATTGGGGGTAAAAGTGATTTAGTAAACCATTCCGCCAATAATATGTTAGGAATGATTATCTTGATCATCCTTCATTGTTGTCTCCACTCATGAATATGGTCAGAGATATGCACAGAGTCAGTTTGACAAAGGGAGGTCAAGAGTTCAATACACATATCGTAGCGAATAGGTAGCTTAAAATTCATGAGGAAACACATGGCAAGGGAGTTGAAATCATGAAAAGAAGCATGTGGTAGTTCAATATACCACTTTGTTGTAGAGCCAATAAGTGTTCACTGGAAAAGATGAAAACATATAGAATCATCCATGAAGGAGTTTGGTGAACACCACAAATGGAAAGTCATCACATGGTTATTTGGATCTTCGCCATATTTTCTATCAAGTTTCGGAATATCGGAAGGAAGTTTAGTGGGAATAACTGGCCAAACCGGTGAATGAAAAATAGGATCGTTCGTTAACCGAGACAAGTCTGGGAGATCCAGAGTCGCAAGGAAAGGTAGTTGTCAGTTAATTTGTGGATGATACTGGTGTGGCATAGGAACACCAGTAGGACCATAAACTGGGTTAGGTGGATAGTTGTAACCAATAGGTCCTCCTACATATGGTTGTTGTTGACCAAGATAAACAGGATTCGATGATGGCTGAGAAACATTTGCATAACACGGTGGGTTCTGAGCATTATAAGCCAGGTGATTTGTGTTGGAAGGTTTACAATTGGGAGTAAGATTGTCATTGATGGCAAGAATAGTGATGGAAAAGATCAGCAATGGCAAAGAACAATGATGGCAAGGATAGTGAAATCACAAAGTGATGAAATCGCAAGGTGGACGAAATCGCGAAGGTGGACGAAATCACGGAGTAGCGAAATCGCAAAGTGGCGAATTCACGATAAGATCTAGACCATAAGATCACCAACGGTTTTGTACCATTGATCTAAGCTCCATCTCAGAGCTTCACGTATCGAGATTCAAAGTGACAAGAACCTCCATCACAGGAATCGCGAGATGCGAACTCACAAAAAGATCCTAACAGTCAATACACCAAAAGACATGGACCGTTGATCTACGACTCCATTTCGTAGTTTCATGACTCGCAACTTGGAAAGGAAAGAAACATAACCATTGAAATCACGATATGCGAAATCACAATTTAATCACAGCCGTCAGATCAAGGTGTGATCTGAACCGTTCATCCGGCTCCATCTCAGAGCTTCACCTATAGCAACTTGGAGAGACAAGAAACATAACCACCGAACTTGCAAGAGGTGAAATTGTGATATGATCTGAGCCATTGAATTAAGATCAGATCTAGAATGTCAATTCATAGGACAAGTCATTGACTTGGAGTTAGCAAAGCTTGGTGTGGAAACTCGCGAGATGCGAGATCGCGATAAGATCTGGACCGTCGGATCTATGGAGATTTCAATCGTCGATCAACTTGCAAAATATAAAGTGCCTTTTGGCACAGCCTATGGTCACCGCCGGTGGTCACAAGAAGGAAAGGAGTCAGCTCATCTCATCTCCTTTTCGGAGTTTCGGGGATCACAACTTGGAGAGTCGAGATGCCTCATCTCCAGATTCACGAAATGCAAAATCACGAAAGTGCTTTATGCATAAGCGCTTGGTCATAGCCATGGTCATATAAAGGAAGGATCTAGTGCAGAAAAGCTCTGTTTCAGAGTTTCAGAACTAGTGACATGGAGACTCAAGATGTCTCATCGCAGAATCTCTGAATTGCGAAAGTGTGAAATGGGTAAATAACACAAGAACCCATCAGAGTAAATCTAACGATGCAGGTGAATCTAAGCATAATCAAAAGGATATTGTTGCACGTCACAGTGTAACTGCCAGAAACCACTGATGGTTTCTGCCAGAGGACTCGAAGCCACTTCGGGGTGATTGACAGAGGAGATGAAGAGTCTCTGAGAATCTTCAAGAGGGATGAAGATTCTCATGGAGGTGACTGACAGCTGGATGAGCATTGAAGCTTGTAACTGGAATAGGGCAGGTGAGCTCAACTGTCACACAGAAGATGAAGAGTATCACCTACCAGAGAGGCTGAGGCATCTCATCATAACATACAATGATGTTGAATGAGTGGAAAAATGGCCAGAGAAGCTGAAGAGTCACGATGATGATCAGACAGAGCACTCGAGTTGTGGAGGATATCGGCGCAGTCTGACTATGCAGCGACATTGCGCGCATTTCATGTACTAGGTGCACAAAAGCTTTAAATACATAGTACAGAGAACAGATGGGGTTGATTTTGTGGCTGGGATTGTTGTGGATGTTGTTGAAGGTGATTCATGCATGAAGAAGGATCAGAGTGTAGCAGCTAAAAGGAACAGAAGAAGCACTGTGCAATGAATGGACATGGTGCATAGAGCATAAAAAGTAGAAGAACAGAATGGGTAGTGGATGCATGCTGGAAGACACTGAGGAAGTCTGAGTAGCAAAATCTTGCAGAACAATGATGAGACTGGTAAGCTATTATTGAACACTATATCACTATAATAGGTTTTTGTATTTCATATTCATAATCCAGGGAGGGTGGGAGGTGCTAGGGAGGACTGGTGTCCTCATAGGTTCAAGTCGGGGCTTGAACATAGGGAGTTGGTGCTTCCTTCTAGTTGGTACTAGAGAAAACGAGGAGTTGTTGCTTCCTTCTAGTTGGTGCTAGAGAAACCAGGGAGTTGGTGCTTCATTCTAGTGGGTGCTAGAGAAAAATAGAGAGTTGGTGCTCTCAACAAGTTGCATCTTGCAAAATAGAGGTTGTAGCCTCACTATGAGTTGGTTCTCAAATGTATGATAATGTAAAGAATGTAAATAATACTTATCATATAAAGAAGAAGAGGTTTTTACCCTGTATGGGTTTCCTTGGGAAATATCTATCTCTGTGTTTCTCATATATGTGATTGATGTTGAATGTGCCATTGTTCATTTCCCTGCATTATTGTGATCATCATTGAGTGCCTTGTAAATATTTTAAAAGAAGCATAATTGTTTAAGCATGGTGACAACTGATTCACCACCCCCCTCAGTTTTCCAACAATTGGTATCAGAGCCAACCCCTTTTATCTAAGGGTAGATCCTAGAGCTTAAACATGTCAACCCATGAAGGAAATTCAACTAATAAGGCCCCTCTGTTCAATGGAACAAACTTTGCCTTCTAGAAAGTTAGAATGAGAACCTACATAATGTCGTTAGGTGCAGATGTCTGGGATGTGGTAGATATTGGTTATGTAAAGCCAGTTGTGCTAGCTAATAAGGATGACAAACTAGAATTTAGCTTTAATTCTAAGGCTATGAATGCTATCTTGAGTGGGCTTGTAGAAGCAGAATTCGTAAAAGTTATGCACCTAGGAACTGCCAAAGAAATGTGGGACAAACTCATTAGTATCTATGAGGGTAATGAGAAAGTAAAGGATGCAAAACTTCAAACCTACATAATACATTTTGAACATCTGAAGATGAAGGAAGATGAAACTATTGGAAAATACTTTCTAAGAGTAGAATAAATGGTAAATGCAATGAAGGCACTTGGTGAAACAATTGATGAACCTTCTTTAGTTCAGAAAATCTTAAGATCTCTCCCAGATAGTTTCAACCCGAAGGTTTTTGCTATAGAAGAACTTAATGATCTAAAAACCTTGGGGTTTGATCAACTGCTAGGAACATTGACTGCATATGAAATGAGAATAGTAAAATCTAAACCTACCTCCAGAGAAGCATCATTTAAAGGAGACAAGAATGAGGATTCTGAGCCTGATGAAATTGAAGCAAAATTTGTGAAGAGACTGAGGAAGGGATCGGGCAAATACAAAGGTAAACTGCCTTTCAAATGTTTCAACTGTGGTAGGATAGGTCATTTTGCAAATAAATGTCCCCACAAAGGAAAGGATCATACATGTGATGATGAGGAGAAGTACAAACACAAAAATTTCTTTAAAGAGAAAAACTTTAAGAAGAAAAGTCTGTGCATAAACAATGATGATGATACTTTAGATGATGAAGAAAATGACTCCTCTATTGAAGATAAACTAAATTACTTCATACTTATGGACAAAGAGGATTATGATAATAAAAGAATAGGAAGTGATAAAGAAGAAGCTGTGGTTGACATGGAAGGAGAACTGATCAGTGCATTGGAAGAGATTGATAGACTAAGAATCAAGAACATAAAGCAAAGACAATTGTTGATACAGTTCGAGAAAGACAGTAAAGAACCTGATGAATACCTTGTCCTACTAAAAGTAGAATTGGAAGAGGCAAAGAAAATCGAAGAGATTATGAAATAGAAGCTATCAGAAAAGAAGGCAAGATGTGAAGCATTAGAACAAGAAGTAGTGAAAACGAGAAAAGAAATGGAGAAGTTTCAAGCCTTGTATAATCAGAATCTGTCAAGTATCAAAGCCTTAGAAGGATTGGCCACCATTCTGAATCAACAAAGGAATCCAAAGCTGAAAACTGGATTGGGGTATGAAGAGGGATCAAGCAGTGGTAAGCTAGGAAATGAAGAACCCATCAAGTTTGTCAAAAGTACAACCAATGATGATAACAATCCTACTAAAACAAAGGAAGACAATCAGCTGCCCAGGTTGAGTAGGGAAAAATATGCCAGATCTAAATCTGTAGAACAAAGAAGTAATGTGCTCACTGCTGAACGACGTCATCAGTCTGGAAAAAATCGATTTACTCAAAGAAGACAACCATTTCCAGGTACAAAGAATTCTTCTATGGCTATTGTTTCTACTGTGCTAACTTTGGTCACAAAGCTGTAAATTGTTCCTTAAGACTTAGACATGAGAAATTAAGATTTCAAAGGAATAAATACTTGCCACAACAAAGAATGATGCAACCAAGTAACAAACCTTCACTGATTGCCAATTGCCAAATTAAGTCTAGGGACATGCAACTAAAGAGGTCAAGAAATAATCAACAGTCAATGAGTAGACAACGCTACACCAATAAGTTTGACCTGTTGAACAATGAGATTGAATGCTACATATTTCATAACTTTGGACACAAATCTATTGATTTCCATTTAAGGGAATATGAACTAGATTCGAAATCTCCTGCTAAAAATATCAAGTTTTGGAAGAAGAAGGAAAGTGACAAGTGTGGATTAGTGTTGTCCACTCAAAGAAAAATGAACCCTTGGTATATAGATAGTGGATGCTCCAAACACATGAAGGGAGACAAAGGCAACTTTATATCTCTAAGTGAAAGCAAATCAAAAAACGTAACCTTTGGAAATGATGCTCCAGGGAAAATAAAGGGCAAAGGGATGGTGAGCTTAAGTAATGGAAAAAAAAAAGCCCAAGATGTTCTACTTGTGGATGGGCTGAAACATAATCTGCTCAGTGTAAGTCAAATGTGTGACAGAGGATGCGAAGTGTTGTTCACATCCAAGGACTGCAAGATAAAGTCTGTAAACTCAGGACAAGTGGTGGCCA
>ML816817.1:0-14549 GCA_009831015.1 Picea engelmannii
GTGTTTGGTCTTATCTCACTCCTACACCACATTCAGAGTTTCATTGATATAGCGAAGGGACAAGACTGGTATCCATACTTGGCCTATGACTCATGAGAATCTATTCCAACAGCTAATTCTCTAGTTCACTCTTGTTGTTGGTATGCGGGGGTCTTGAACCTCCTGGCACTATTGGTATTACGATGGACCGACTTCCTCCATTTACACATTCCCTTGTTACACCTAGTCACCTCTTACCTACCATACAAGAGATGAACATGGTCATCAAAGATGATATCTACAACCAATATGAATGGGTCACTTGGATAAACCCTCGAGGTAGGTTACAACAGAAGATGGCCTCCTATGTTGAGCACTACGTGATTATGAGGGATGGACTCATTGTTCAACCACATTACACACTTCATCATTGGATGCATGCTCTTCGAACCCCCCTGGGTCAGTTCAGAGTGGGCTCTCATAGACTGTGGATTGATACCAACCACCAAATTGAGCAATCAAATAGGATCTGCCAATTGTGCCATCTCTAAGAGGTTGAGACTGAGGAGCACTTCATCTTCTGCAACTTGATTTACTATGAGATTTGAGGATGGTTCCATTGTCTTTTCATAGAGCTTCAAATGCTTCGCAGTTTCTTTAGGTACCCTAACCAAAGATGTTGGCCTTATACATGCAGGAGGCCCTCTGTCTCTATTCTTTCATTCTCCTGCCACACCCACATCCTAGACAAGCTCTCACCAAGCATATCACTTCCTTTTTTACAGTGCTCCAAACCAAGGGCACCAAGCAACAGATGGATAGAGATGAACCCAAATTAGTGAGGACCCGGGGCACTATTTCTACTTACATAAGACCCTAACGACATCGCCAACCCAAAACTCATATTAGCAGACAGACAAATAGCTAGATGATATCTTCTAGACCACGATGACAGGAACTCCCTTCCAAGCAACAGAACAACACTCAGTCCAACTCCTCTTCCGATTCTTCTTTTGAATGGACATCTACCTTGATTTTTATCCCTTCAACCTCGAATGTTGGGAGAGATGGTTCCAATCAGCCAAAGTAGGCTTGTAACACTAGCATCATAGACTCTAGATCCACTCACTTTGTACATCTCTCCCTCGAATCGTCTCTCCATCTTTGAAGTTGGCTTTCCAAGATCTAGGTTAGACTCTTATTTTAGTTTCTGCATCTTGCTTTTATGTTGGAGTCACTTTAGCGCTCCCATTTTGTATAGACATCATAGTACCTAACAATCCCATTGACCTATTCAATGGTTATTTGTCAGACATTAATACAATTATTTATCTTCTCTTATACATGCAAATGGGTGTTTCCTTAACCCAAGGTATCAATATAGAGTTGAGTTTGGAGAAGATGAAACTGGGGAGGTCAAACATGGATTGTACGAATGCTTATAGAGCATGGTCCCCAATGTGAGTCAACCACTAAAAATACACCAACAAACTTATGTTTTTATTGAGCCATGGGTACCTTTGGAAAATTGTGAAAATTGTCAAGCACCCTATTAAGGTGTTGCAGTTGTGGATGGGGAGATTGGAAATGGGTTACATTTATGAGGCTATGGATCAAGCAAAGGAGTAGATAAGCCAATGTACAAGGATAGAGTAGCTAAGTATGGACCTATCTGGGAGATCACTGATAATAAATGGAACAATCAACTCCAGCACCCTATACATGCAATTGGGATCCCTTAAACCCAAGGTATCATTATAGAGCTGAGTTTAGCGAAGATCAAATTGGGGAGGTCAAACATGGATTGTACAAATGCCTAGAGAGCATGGTCCCCAATGTGAGTCAACCACTAGAAATACATCAACAAATATGTGTTTTCAGTAGAGCCACGGGTACCTTTGGCAAAAACCAAGCAAATATTGCAAGAGATGTGGACCATGTAAGCAATTCCAAAGTTTTCTTAAGTTCAATTGGTTAAACCTTAAATGCTTTAATTTTTAGCCAAAGTCACAATCTAATTTGTTGAATTAACTAACTTTCTCTTTGCAACACATTGTTGGGAGTCATTTGGTAGCCAATGTCCTCGATTGCAAAAGTTTGAAATTCGTGTCTTTAGTCAAACTTGCAATGCTTTCGAGTGTGAGCACAACTAGTCTATCTTTGAGCGAATTCACACAAAGAAGAGAATCCATTTGGAAAAACAACAATTAAATGATCTTATCTTCGTGTAGTACAACCTCTGATTTGTTACCACCCAAACCCTCACTTTAAGTGATAAAATCCTAAAGTACAAGTAAGACCCTGAAGGAACTAAGAGGGGCTACCCACCGTCAACACAATAGCTCCCTCTCTCACTTTAGTTTGTCTCTCCTCTGACACAAGGGGGGTATCTCTAGAATAGGGTTACTAAAGCTATGCAATATAAGCTCAAGATACAATGTAGAAGTAGCTTTAGCAAAACAAAAATTGTAGTATCAATTTTTATAAAGTGATGGGTGGACCAAGTCTATTGCCAATCCATTCTTGGGCATATCAAGTCAAAGGACAAAACTTGGAAGGTTTTTTCTTATGATACAAGGATAGTATATGGTTGAGATAAACAAGTAACAATTACCCTTGCTTTGTTGTCCAACAATGCAAAATATTAACTTGAGGTACTATAACAAAGGAGGATCTCCAAACATGCATAAGGGTGTGCCTATAAAATGGAGAATGCAAAATTTGCAGCAATCTCAAATCAAAAAGAATGATGCATCATTAATATTTCCAAACATAAGCACAAAGATAATTAGAAGGGAAACAACCCACAATTAATTATTTCTAAAGAGGAAAAATGTTACCCGGAATATAGCCCTTCATAACACATTTGTAGCAAGAATTTCCAGCATTGATGTTCATCAAGATTAGCTCCAAAACATTATGCCTCGCAAGAAAAACCCTTAGCTTTCGTATTTCTTTCACAAGATATTCAACTAGGCACCTAGGAAAATCTCCCCAAATCCAACCGTGAAAAAACAAATGGGCAAGAAATACTCTTTATACAGAGTCTAGCTCGACTTCCCTTTCAATAAAATATTATTAAGTGGGATCTAGATCTACACTTCTCTCCAAGGAATAATAATAAAGTATTAGCTACCTCTAGATCCACGATTTGCTCCTAGACATATTAAATTATATGATGGGGACTCTCCAAGGAAAAACATCCTCCCAAAATAATAAAATAGTGAAGTCACATGAATGATGTACCACATGTCTCATCCTCCATGCAAGATGCCTCTTTGACCAAGTGTGAAGGCTTGATGTACCACTTTTCCTTCTCTGGAAACACCCCTCTTAAGATATCCTTAAAACATGCAAAGATTAGCCCTATGTGCAAGACATTCTCCACCATGTGCATTCATTAATTTTACTCTTCCTAAATAACCCAAACGCTCAAGCACCAAAGGTTGAGTGTTCCTCAAAAGTTGGTCAAACTGCAATGCTCAAGCAACAAAGGTTGGGCGTTCCTCAAAAGTTAGTCAAAATGCAACGCTCAAGCAACAAAGGTTGGGTGTTCCTCAAAAGTTGGTCAAAATGTTACTAGGGTTTTAAGGTGGAAAATTTGCAACTACCATAACCCCCTCAGTTTTTATCAAAATTTTTGTTACAACCACAATTTTGAATCCCACAACCATTCTACATCTACTGGCACTGATCGAGCAACAATCTAGGCACTTTGTCCAAAGATATCTACTCGGGAGCTAGGGCGCCCCTCCAATAAAGCTATCAAACTCTCCTCCAAAAGTGGATCTCATAGATAAGTGTGTAAGCAATGGTCCATTAGTTGTTATAACAACTCCTCGAACATAGGACGACCTCAACATGTGTGCCAATAAGATGTGGGACACTCCTCAAATCATGTTAACCAACACCACATAAAGTGGATCTCCATAGATATAAGTGTAAAGTGGGCAATGGTCGTTAAAACAACTCCTTAAAACAATGATGCCTTGAAAGAATGTGCATGAAACCTCAATCTATGCTTTATGACCAAATCAAAACTCATCAAGAGTGTCAAGGTATAGATCCATGTGCAATAAACCAATTATCCTCAATCCAATGGCCCAAAAGAGTGGACGGCCTAGGAGAATGTGCACGAAAGGTGGCACACTTTCCAAAAATAAGCATAAAATAACTAAAACCATGTGCCATCCTATAAAAGCATGTGTTCATACCATCAACACATCCAAAACCAAGGACAAAAGAAAGAGGGCTTTGTAAAAGAATGTGGAATAAGGTGGAGTGCTCTAGGGAAGTGTGCACATGTGGAGCACTCCTCAAGAAGGTATCTCATCTTTCAAGAATCCCAAGATAAGCAGTGTACATCTCATCCATCCAATTAAACCATCATAAAACTCAACGTGTACAACTCAACTAATATCATGCCAAAACCTTAGAAACCCCTAATTTAATAGGTGCTCCTCTCCAATGTACACCAAGATTAATATGAATGCATACATGCCCAACAACCAAGCACTACCTAAAAGCAACCAATCCAATAATGAACCACAAGACATAGGGAAAACCCTTAGTTGATGGGTTTCCATCTCCATGCAATATGCTAGGGGTTAATCAAATGTAACCATGTATGCAAGACCCTCATCAAGCCTACCACTCCATCAATGTCCACATGTATTACACAAGCCTCCAAATATGCAATGACGATGCCAACAAAAGATGATAATTCATAAGAAAATAGGCGTCATAAGATGCAACTAATAGCCATCAAGATACAAATCTTCCAAATGCAGCCTACGGGCAAGGTCTTCAACTTGGAATAATCCTTGTGTTATATGAGGGGTAACGTGTCTAAGGCGCAACTAGTTACTAAACAAAAGACCTAACACAAATCCCATCATCTTGGATGATATTGATCCAACATCAAATTGAATAGAGGAGACTCACACGATAGAGTTCGATCTTAATATTGATGACTTGGGGTGGATGAGTTTAGACTCAGATCCACTAGTAGCACCAATCATGCCAGCCACTATTCGTACTACTACCAGTACTACTACTGCAGATGTCCCTAAGGAGTCCAAGCTAGACAATGGTCCTGTAGCTCATGCCAAGGATCCCATTTCCAACAATCATGATGATTTGGATGATTGATCATGTTGATCAATGATATGCAGTATCCCAATAGCTTGCAGCATGTTATTTTTTGGACTTTAGAGACCATTTAGAGCCTCATTGATTATGTATTTTGTTCCAAATATGTATCGCACTAGATGCCATTTTGCTATATTCAGCCTTACATGGTATATACATGAGAAGACCTTGCATATCTTGTCTCTAATGGTTTGGAATCATGGTTTCGAGTCTTGTATTTACATTGATGTACAAGAATTTTTTTTCATTAAAATTTTCATTATTTATGTATTTTTTAGTAAATCAATTCAAAAACTATAAATGAATCAAATTCAAATCTAAGCCCGATCAAACCCTTTGTTGACTCCAAGTTTAATTCTGACTTTTAAAATGATGCTAGAGATTATGAATAGATTACGGAGCTCTCAAGAAGATAATGGTCAAGAACTATTATCCCCTCCCCAAGATCAGTGACCTACTCAATCAAATGAAAGGAACTTAGTATTTCACCAAGCGGCTTGGCTTCTAGCTATCACCAACTTTGCATCCAATCCGGGTTTGATAACATTGATTACAACACATATGACAAGAAATTTTATGCCCTAGTCCAAGCACTTAAACAATGGTGTCGTTATATCCTTCATAAGGATACCATTCTGCACATTAATCCTCTACTATGTTAGTTCTTAAACTCACAATCGAAGATTCAAGTACACTACCATCTAAAGTGGGCCCCAGTCATTCACTAGTTTTATTTGGTGATGAAACACAAGAAGGGCTCATCCAACAAGATAGTTCATTTTCCAAATAAACATTCTAAGGTCCTCAACATTCTTAATTTTCGATGTGCTACATACAAGGAGTAGAAGGATTTGTACAATACTAATCCTCATTTTGGCCTTATTCTCATAGCACTACAATAGACATAGTTGGAAGTCAAACCCCTTTTCTAAATTATACAATTAAGGGTGGCTTGTTGTTCAACCTTATTTAGCTTTGTGTTCCAGAAGGACAAACACTCCCCCTCCTACAAGAAACAAGCCCATTCTTCCTCCTATAGCGGACACTTCAATATTCGTAACATGTTGCAACACATTCAACAATACTTCTATTAGCCTTCCATGCAAAAGCAAACAAAAGACAAAATCCTATGTTATTCACTTTCCAGCCAATCCAAGCTTCTAACCAAAGGTTAGGATTGTAACAACCAATGCCAATACAATCTAGACACATCGAATCCATCTCAATGGATTTCATTAGAGCTCTACCCACTACGCAAAGGAAGCATGACGGTATCTTTGTCATTTTTATAGATTTTCTAAGATGCCACTATTTATATCATGTATCAAATCTATAAAAGTTGCAAATATTGCATGTTTGGACACTATTTGGGTTGCCACTCACTATTATTTCAAACCCAAACTCTAAATTCTCCAGTCACATTTGGTAGTCTTTGTGGAAACTTTTGGGTTTTTAGTTTAGGTTTTCTACCTCATTCCATCTACAAACTAATGATCTGGCTAAGGTTGTCAATCAAACCTTAGTCCACGGTCTCCACATAAACCATCAACAAAATCAACATCGTCTGCACATTTTGCAACATAGTTGCAATAGAGCTACTCATGTATCTGTCAATTGGGTCTAGCTCGTGTGGTTATGGAATGGAGCGTTATCCTCCACACCCAGGTTCTATTCTCGTAAGTGACATGTTGAGCTCACAATGAGCATATTGTTGTAACGTCTTTGAGCTTCCATTGTTGACGGCCTTGTGCCCTAAAGAATCTAGGGTTTACCTTGGGTACCATCTTCGAAATGGGGGGAAGTACCTAGGGGTTTTCCCTAGGCGTTGTATCATGGAAAAAAAAAAGAGCTACTCATGTATCCATAGGGCACTCACCTTTTGAAGACTATGACTTCTAGCCCTGTGAGATTCCAATTGGTGTTTCATCCCTAGCTACTTCACATTAGCAGAAGCAAAACTTGACAAAAATTCATTTCTACAAAAATTGGCAAATATTCATGCTCAAGTACGTGGCATATTCCAAAAAACTCAAGCCAAGAACAAGGCACTCCATGATCGATATTAAGCACCTCCACAATTCTAGGTTGGTGATCATGTTTCACTACACTTGGACAAGTAGAGGTTCAAGAACAAACAATATCAAAAGCTCAAAGCAATTCAACATGGACCTTATACCATTATGAAACCAATGGGTTCCAATGCTTTTAAAAGGATCTTCCACCTCAACTTGGTATGCATGATCTTGTAAATGTTAGTAAACTCAAACTCCATGAGCTATCTCACTTGGAGGACAAAGTTCTAGTTACTCATACAAAAGCCACTGTTCCATATTTTCAACCTTCCTTGACTATGGACACTTTCCTTGATGTTTGCACCCACATCACTCATCAATGGAAAACAATCAATTGGTTGGAAAAAAGGCACTTTACCAATGCATGCTAATGCTCAATCATAGCATTCTTTTAAGCAGAGTTATATTCACCCAAAGCACAGATTGGGAACAATTTTTCTAAGCAAAGAGAAAATGGTGGGATTTAGTAGGCGACAAGTAGCACTATATCATAATTGATATGACTATGTGTAACTCTTGAGTTATGGAGACAAATTGTAGCTTCAACAAGCACAAGTACTAAAGAGATAGAGAAGAAGATGTTAAACAAGTGAATGGAGTGTTGTTGCTTGTGCACCAAAGATGAAGTAAATCTATACAGTAGTCCACAACACTGGCAAATGGGATATTATTAAGTGTTTGTGCCAACCAATCTCTATGGATGAATAAAGTGACTAATGCATTTAGCAAAACAGTTCAAGGATACTGAAAAATCAAAGTGATGACCAAAATGTTTATACAAGGAATGAAAAAATATTAAGTTTGGTTGTAGGGCAGCATGTAAGATCTCTCTGGAAAAGAGCAATGGAATAGTTGTTGTAAAGATGGCCTACTAGAACATCATGCACAAAAGAAGATGAAGTCATTAAGATGGTGCATGAAGAAGGTGGGCATGCTGCCAAGATGTTCTAAACTGAGTATGGACATGATCTCACTAGGACAATGAAATCCAAGAGGAGAACCTAATAAGATATTATGCTTGAGAAACAAGGACATGGAGTTGAGGAGGACATGCACATGAAGAGGATGACTTGTGACAACATCCAAGAGCAAAGTGAATCAACCATTATGAGGACAACATTTAGTGGCAAAGGATAGCATTTGAGAGCATCCAATACTAAGTTGGATGCAAACAAATTGCATGCAGGTGGGATGACCTGCATGAATTTCCTATTGTGAAGTTTAAAAGTTTGAAGTTATGACGAGGTCCTACACGGATATCCCAATAAAAAATAGGTGAGGCAATCATTGAAAGAATAGTCTATGTACCAATAGGTAGCCATGTTAAGAACCTTGTTATGAGAAGAGAAAAATTGCCATTAAAAGGACAGTCTACCTCAGTCTAGAACAAACTAAGTGGAAGTTTTCATGCAAAGAGAATAATGAACATTAAGGTTAGATGGATAAACGAGCATAAGAGGTAATAATCTCAGGTCTAGCCAATCAAACTTAAAGATTGTTGATATAGGGGTTGTTTTAAGAAATGACACTAAAAAATGAGCTTCAAACAATTGCAATAAACGAATGCCTTGTAAAGCCAAGCACTAGAAAACAACATTTTAGCAATACAAAGAACCTAATAAATTCAGATGCCAAGAAATAGTTGCAACAAGCTTGGACAAGTGACTAATCTAAATAGCAATGCTCCATCTAACAAAAGATGGATGCAAGGAGATAAAACCACTAAAGTAAGAAAAGTAACACGAAGAAATGTTAACACAACAATCTCATAAAATTCTCACTATATTTACCAAGTAGCCACTTATTCATATGGAAACTCTAACATACGCTAGCACCTCCCTTGACTATGTCTAATTGTACAATAGCCTAACCTTCAATCAACAGAAAAACACAACCACAAAAGCACCCTATAGAGAACCAATTTTGTTTAGAACAAGTATTTGACCTCTGAAGAGGATCTAGTAACACAAAATGCTAACAAAATTACCTCAAGAATGCAAGTCACCTCCTTTGGAGCAGCTCATCCCCTTTCAAAGCAAAGCATAACCATTCCATTATTCACTAAGGAAAAAACTAAGACTGATTCATTTGCAAATGGGATACTCAATCTCCTTACTCTACCCCTCTAAGATGCTTGACTAGCCCTCTTTGTTCACCTAGCTTCCTCTCAGACATCCTATCTTGAAGAGGGTCGAATGGTTAAATCTTTTGTGGAACATAAATACAGGTCCCGATTCTTTTAGTTGGCTTCCCGAAGTTCTCCTTATCTATTACAAATTGCTCAAAAAAAGGATTAGGTTTTTACACTCCATATAGGCAATACTGAAAGTTCCCCACAACAAAGAAAAGTCACACAAAGAATCAATTTGGGAAAATAAAGAAGTTAAACGGTAAATAGCATATAAAACTTCATACATTAAGAGAAAATTATATTATTACGTCAAGAATGCAAGTCACTTCCTTTGAAGCAACTCACCCCCTTTGAAAGCGAAGCTAAAACATAACCATTCCATTATTCACTAAGGAAAAAACTAAGACTGATTCATCCGCAAATGGGGTGCTTATTCTCCTTAATCTACCCCTCTAATATGCTTGACTAACTCTCTTTGTTCGCCTATCTTCCTCTCAAACATTCTATCTTGAAGAGGGTCGACAAATAGTATATAACAATAGTTAAAGATTTGTGGAACACACATACATGTTCCCATTCTTCTAGTTGGCTTCCTGAAGTTTTCTTTGTCTATTTACAAATTGCTCAAAAAAAGGGTTTAGGTGTTTACAGTTTACACTCCATATAGGGAATACTGAAAGTTACCCTAAGACAACGGAAAGTCACACAAAGAGTCAATTTGGCGAAAAAGAGAAACAAACTGGTAAATAGCATATCGAACTTCATACATTAAGATAAAATTATATTATTATAAACAAGGAAGAAAAAACAATACTAGTAATATTAGGAACTATAACTCTGAGAGAAGATAATGCGAAGGGTTCACAAAAATTGAAGTAATATTTGTGTTTTCAAAATTCAATAAACAATGCCTAATCAAAATCATTCAAATGTAAACTTCAAACAATTTACCTAAAAGGTTTTAATAATTCCAGAAACAAACAATGAAAAATTTAACCTATAGAAAGTTGAACTTGAAGCTTTCCTTTTGTTGGGATTCATTACACGAAAGATGCTTACAATATAACATCAATTAGTAGCCAAATCATCTTTCCCCAAGGCTATTACTTGCCCACTAATGCACCAGAAAATACCAGTTCAAATGTTTCAAAGTACAAAAAGGAATAGAATCACTGGGAGATTAAAGAGACAAACCATATTTTTTGAGATATTAAGGTGATTTTCTTAAACACTGCACAACAAAAGTACTTTGGCAGGATAGCCAGAAGTTGGGTTGAATGGACCAATATGATATATAAAATATGAGTACAAAAATCTCTACCAAATGCATTTTCATAGACCCAAAGATTTTCCAAGTAATGAGACATATTCTAAGGATTACAAACATGAGCATAAAACATGTCAGGTCTTCCCACCAGCGACTAAAACAATGCCTATAAAAAGAAGAAACAATAACCCATGCATTGAGTGTCTTGCACCATTAACTCTACCTCCCATTTATCAATTTTCTCTCTATGACATCCTTTGCTTGGATTTAAGATATATTTTCTCAAGAAGAAACTATTTCAATATAATCTGAATGGTAAGGAATCTATCTAACTATTAACTTTTGAACTTGTGAGATCCACACTATCATTGAGGTTATCGCCAACCAAATGCAAGCTAACATTTAAATTACATATAAAATATAAGTTCTAAAATAGTGACATTCATCTATACCATAAGTAAACAAAAATTACATTTTCCTGACATGGTTATTATTTCTTATTGCTTTGTTTTACAGCTCGTTTGTGCTTCCCACTTGGAATATAAAACTAGCATCCAAGAAATATACACTAAAGAAACACAAACCTGGAAAGGCTTGATGATTGTTTGAAGAGCTAAAAGTGCATTAAGTGTCTTCCATTGCAAACCACTTGCTGCATTCACCAAATTACTATTTTGAATTGCTGTCCTCAAGGAAGGTACTAACTCTGGCCATGTGTTTTCCCGTACAAAGTCATTGACTATTACTAGATGAAACTGTCAATAACAAAAACATGAATTCGTCAAAGACTAATTTGTTCCAAAATAATTAGAATTCAGTGTCTAAAACCACCATTATTTGCCTTACCTAAGGGTCAAACCAACTTCACGTCTTCATTGCTGTTTTTAACTTATACATTCTTAATTCTCAAACATTCACAACCCCAAGGGTTAATCATAACACATGTTTACTAAACCCAAATCAAATGAGAAAGACAAGTATCACATTAAGTTCCATCCCAAGAAATCTTTAAAAAATCAAACTTCAAAATAAGAGATACAAGATTTTCAACAAGCGACAAAACTAGCTTTGATGTATAGTCTACTCCCAAGGGTCGGTACTACATCAAACAACAA
Organism: Picea engelmannii; assembly: GCA_009831015.1. Taxonomy (NCBI): domain Eukaryota; kingdom Viridiplantae; phylum Streptophyta; class Pinopsida; order Pinales; family Pinaceae; genus Picea; species Picea engelmannii. The sequence goes on from ML816817.1 coordinate 11,716, forward strand.
AGAATCAGATGATGTATACAAGATTTTCAACAAGAGACAAAGCTAGCTTGGATGTATAGTCTACTCCCAAGGGTTGGTACTACATCAAACAACAAAGAATCAGATGATGTGATACAAGATGCAAGTAAAACAACAATAATTGGAAACTTGCAACATGAGATGTAAACAAGAACAAAGCCAAAAGGACAAAGGGTGACAAGAAGCTATAAAACAAGGACTCAGTGATCGTGGAAGGTTTATGTCAATCATGGTTATGTAACATTGTGTAATTAACCATGCCTACTATTTCATCATTAACTATGAATTGAGAAGAGCAAGTCATATATTCATGCACTACATAGTCAAAATGTCAAATTCTATCCATGCAAAGTTCAAAACAATCCTTCAACAAATTCACACAATTTACATAAGGCCCAAATTCCAAGATACAAAAGTTTTTTTCCATTCACTAGTAGATAACTTAACACTAAACAAACATACCAAATAGCACCGCATAATTTTCATTCTCTTAAACATTTGCATTTATAAAAATCTACATTAAGACGAGACCAATAAAATTCAAAGCGACGTAAAAACATTGATATGAATTCCATGTCAACACAATGAGAAGTGGAGACTCAACACATAAGTAAACGTCGTAGGTTCAACTTTCTAAATCTAAACCATGCCAAATTCTAATGGCCAAGCAATCCTTAAGGTAGATTAGAAGTCCTACAACTAGCCAAGAAAGCTACCTAACTCAAGGGATTACTAAACATGGAAAAACCAAGATGACTCTTTGAAAAAAGGGATAGTTGGATATACACTAGGCGCACACTAGCAACATTATCCAGCATATTGGTTCAGCCCCATAAATACACTAGTTATTATGTTGTACCTTCATACAAATATCCTAAATTAATCAAAGCCTTTTTCCAATATAAGCACTCAACTGAAAATATAACCGCAACAACAAAGGCACCCCTTTCCTCAACTAAATTCTTGTGACACCTATATTACACAACCTCATTTAGATACCTTTGCTCACGAGCTTAGATGCTAATGATCTCTCGTGGAAAATCTTCTAGATCAAGCGATGTATGGCCTCCACATATTACTTTTATACAATGTAAAAGAGTCATTTATCAATGTCCATACTTAGGATTCAAAATGAAGACAACATTCATTTATAGTGATTTTTCCTATTCTACATGGCTCCATACCCCTATCAGCCCTAAACAAATATATCCTACACTAATGACAAAAAGGATTAAAACATAAAACACCCACCTTGCAAAGGTTGATTTGGCATCAAGCAAACTTTAAAACATTACATGAGCAATGGAATTCACAACAATATCTTACGTCCATGGTTTAACCTTTCCAAGATTAAGACATGCATGACAACTCTCTCAAAATCTATTCGACTAAAACAAAACCTCATATAGAGATCTGTGAGAGGGACTATCACAAGTATGTGCAAAAAACACACCCAATGCCAACAATTGGAGAAAACAAATAATCCCATGCAGTCAATTACCTATGGTGTAACTCATAAATAAATAAATAAATATATATATATATATATATATATATATATATATATATATATATATATATATATATAATACATACAACACAAAAAATATTAACCCATACAACATAAAAAATATGCACCCAAACTCAACCAAAGGACAATTTTGCATCTTGTTGCATTGAAACGATCTTCTTGAATGGAAAAGGGTGGCAAGCATGAAGGGGATCATCTATGATCATAGAGGAAATGTGAAAGCGGACTTTGCATGGGGATTGGGAATTGCTACCAACAATCACGCAAAGGCATTAGTTGTTTCCAAAGGTCTTCAGATTCTCGAGGAGCATGGGGTGAGGCATGCAATTGTAGAGGAAGATCGATCAATAGTTATAAAGCTCCTCTGCCAAAAAATGTCATCTTATTACCCCCATCTATCAAGACTCATTCATCGCATAAAATCAGAGGCTAGGGACTTAACTACACTTGAATTCTTCCAAGTCTTGCATTCTTATAATAGTGATGCAGACTTTTGGCTAATGTTGACATAAGCATGCATGATGGTATTGTAAGAATAAAAGGGGTGCACCTATCTTCTCTCTACTTATGTTATAATCACTTGCATCTAAACATTAACATGAGTGCTCTGATAAAGTCTTGTCCCACAAGTCTGTTGGTGACTGGAGTAGAGATTTACGGTTCAATACTCCCCCAAACTCTAGATGCTTCTCCTAAACACCAAGGCATTTCAACAATGGGATGGTTCAGCACTACAATGAATGTGGTTTATGGTCCAGGCCAGCATGTGGTTTATTGGTGCAATCGGTGGCGCTTAATTCTAATTGTTCACCAACTTCCCTTCGCAATGGAGGTGTGAGAATGGGAGTTTGTGTTTGCAGTTCATCTAGACAACTGGTGAGCGAATGCTCTATCTTCCTAGAGAAGCACAACATTGTTGTCTCTAACAAGTGTCATATTTGGTATTCCTCTTGTTGTAAGCTAGTCATGGCCCACAAGCTTCATTGTGTCTAGTGCAACTTGGCTGAAGTGAGGAGTGTTAGGAGATGTGAGTTAGGTGTTGCAGAGGCACACACTTGTGGTGGCCTCAAAAATCCTATGGCATTGTTGGCATGAGGATTGGGAAGACAAATTGTTAATTGAAATCCGAGAAAGGGGTAGATATGTTGTGGAAACCAAAAATTCAATTGAATTTGTTAAAAGATTTGAAGGAAGAAGAGATGTGAGCTTTCATGCAAGTGCATAAAAGTAAACTCTTGGAACTGACCTGAAGGTCGATTTGGTTATTGTTATCCCCATTTTGTGG
>ML816818.1:9966-30477 GCA_009831015.1 Picea engelmannii
AGTGTTTACAGGACAAACAAGACATAAAAAATCATAACAATCTTATGATTATAAATCTCTGCAATAAGGGAAACCTGTTGTGCAAAAACTTATATTTAACAATTCAATTCATGAAGAAGATAAACCTGTCATTCACAAACTGACTTAACAATTGTTATGTCTTTTATATATTTGGAAGAAACCAGATATGAATTACAATAATCAAAATTATATCATTTGCATTTGATTTAGATAGCTAAAGTAGTCATAAACCATATACAAATTGATATACACAACATGAAACAAAATATTGATATATTGAGAAGCTAAAGTTGTGACAAAACACCAAATTATGCTTCAGTCTGTATTAAATCTTCATATCCTTGTTCTCCCACGAATGAGGATGTCCATTATTACAAAAATCATAAGTATATATAAGTCTCTCCACAGGGTAAAACCTCCCTGTGGATAATATCAAAATGTTTTACATAATCTGGGATAAATCCCAAAATCAACTAAACTAGGAAATCAAAATGCAAGAGAAATCTTTGAAATATCCCCTAACTGCTCATAAACTCAACTGCAATTTCGAATTTACCTGCAATAGAACACAATTATCAAATTAGAGAGATATTTCAGTAACAAAACACTAAAAAAATGATCCTATAGACTTAGCTACAGAATCATCTGATTCTGTAGCTAGTCTAAAATAGCATACAGGACCAGATAGAAATCAAACGAAACCCTTTTAATTTAATTTTCTTTTAATGAAGATTAAAACCGAATTACTAATGGTTCAAGCAAATTTATCATTCAAATCAAACCAAATCGAAAAGGATAGAATCGAAACAGGATAAGAATGCTCTGTTTTTAGTTGCCATAGAATCGGGTCAAATAATAACCACACTGTTTCATATCCAAATGCAATTCGTATCTATTCGCTACGATTCGTATCTATTCGTATCTATAACAGCTACGATTCGTATCTATTCGCAATTCAGTCATGCAATAACAGAATGGTATTCGAATTGGTCAGAAGACATAGAATATAAAATCACAACAGTTAACCATAATTGCCAACCATATCGCATAGAATATAACCAATTCGAAATGAGATATTGACTGTGTTCAAAATTGGAATACCAAAACAGCATGTGTTTAGAAAATATTAACAACTTCGATTATCAATAGAGTATTCGATTAAATCTAAATTAAAACAAATCAAATCTATCTCACGATCACTCGAATCAAAGCCAAATCTAATCAAAACTTAAACGATAATGAAAATTGATTTATCAAAACAAAATTATATACAATAGTGCATGTTTGTGTGACAGAGAGGATCCATGGTGTAAACAGAGTTTATGAGTATGTCATATAAATAGGTGAAAGTCATACCAGTGAGGTTGTTCGAGCTACGCCAATTTTGAATTGACGACTGTTGTAGCCGACTCCACGTTCTTAAACAAAATTGAACATGTTGTTCGCTGTTTCTTATCAGTGGATGGCATCTTTTCCTTTTGACCGGTGAGATTTGCTACTTGATCCTCCAGAGCATGAATTATGGACTGCAGCATTGGCACGTCGAGGTAATACCTTTCTAACCATGAGCCACACTGATCACATGGTGGGGCAGCTGGTTCGGCTAGAGCAGGAGGGGGGTTTGACGAGTCACCGGGGTTTTCACAAGGCATTTTAATGCCGGGAAAATTAGGATCATTTTGCAAGCAAGGTGGTAGGTTCTTCACAAAATCATATGCGGGTTTATCACACAAACCTTCTGAATAGGGATACTCACTTTCCAGGTAATGTTCAACCTCTGAGTCGGAATATTCACTCACCATAATAGGGTCAGGGTTGACAGGTGCTTTTGGTTTTTTTCTTGCCATGAGAGAGATTAACCGGGCATTCTTCTTGCCTTTAGAATTGGTAGTGGGTTTGTCTTTAGGCCTTTTAGCCACGGGTTTAGCATTTTCGACATGTTTGGTCACAGAACTGGGTAGGTCAATAGAAGAATCGGGTAGGGGTTTAGGTAACAGAGCACTATAAGGCACAGGGGGTACTAATTTTCACTCGCTCACCACAGGTTTGTCAACCTGTGGTAGACTTGAGTCACCAAAATTATTGTGTTTAAGAAAATCCTTCCAACAGTCTCGGTGTAACCCCAACTTACAAACTATAAGCATTTTAATTAACCCAAAATGAAAAAGATTGTTATCGAACTGGTTTCGTTTGTACCTTTTAGACATTTTAAACAAACTCCTATGCAAGTAGTAAGGAATATTAAGCTCATAGCCCATGAAAACCATAAGTAGACGAAGGTGGTACAAGAAAATGAAACCATATCGGCCCTCGCAGGTAATGAACTGCTTGGTTACCATCAGCAAGTCATGCCAGCATTGCTTGAGCATATTTGCGGGCAAACCCTTGTCACAGGAACTCACCCTTCGTGACTGGAAGAGTAATGTCCACGGGACATCTTCCACTTTGCAATTGTTTGACCATTTCTGTCCGACGGCAGGCAGACCGGTAGCTAAACTGAGAAATTGCTCGTCAATTTATAATTGCACATCCCCAACCTTGGCTCGGCAGCCATCGAAGGTTAATGCAAATTGTCGAGCCACGCTAGGGTTATAGCCATCAAACTTTCATATGAACGGGAGCCATCCAAATTCCTCTAGGTCGTGAAAACTAAATTGAAACCAATTTTCAAATGTCGCTTGAAATGAAAGTGTCATCCTTTTGCGAAATGCGAAAGAAATTTGAAGTTCATAGGTGTAGGTTTAGGCAGCTTTTAAGGTGATTAAAAAAATTGAATTGGCTGCCAACAATGGCGACACACTGGGAGAAGCAGTTATCTCTGTCGAAAGAAACAAATTCAGATTAGGACAGCAAAGAAAAATTCAACTCAAAAACAACAACCAGAAAATCGTACAAACATCATCATTTACTATCTTTTCCAGCGATGTTTTAAAAGATGAAAACTAATAATAGTCCTAAGATCAGCAAGTCATGATATTAATGATAAAATCTTCGATACTGTTGGCATGACCACTGCTGCCAGCAAGCGTCCATAGCCTCGACAGGGTTTCCATTTAACCCACTCTGACATCTGTATCCTGTCAAGAAGTTCTAGATCAGAATAAAGGACTTTAAAGAGGTTTCTTATATTTTTTTACAGATTTTCATTTACCCGACATTGCTTCGCTACCAGCAGGCCTGTTCAGTACCCCGGCGAAGTTGTCTTGGCGCCATGCTTGCATTTACCCGCTACCAGCAGACCTGTTCAGTATCCCGACGGGTTTACAAACACTTCCCACAACTCTTATTAATATTTTTATTTTGTTTTTCTTTTGTGTATAACTGAGCGGGGTGACGCTGAAAAATCTTGATATTTTATCATTTTTTTTAGACCTCATCAGAATTTTTTGATACTGTCATTTATCCAGCTCCGGAAATGTTTTATTTCTAAAACAACTTGTTATGACAGGGATATATCTTTTTGAGTCATTCCTTTACGGAAAAGGGACAGCGTAAAAGGATAATAGATGATCATGACAAACTTTGCTCAGAGATTGAAATTAGTAAACTTCTTTCAAACAACAAAATTTTCCAACATAAATATCATTTTTAGAAATATATCACTGATGTTTGTACAACCTTTCAGAAGTTATTTCAGCGAAGAAATTTTCCCATGATCTTAGTCTGAATAGCTCAGTACACAGGCATGCATATGTTTCAAAAACACAAAAAACTGATCAATCCAAATCAAAACCAAAAATGAAAACAAAGGCAAAATAAAAACAAAAGGAAATATTTACACAATATACAAGGGTAGTAATCAAGCGAAGTATCTTTTCAGAGCTTGGCCATTCACCGAATAGGCATCAAGTTTCCCTTCAAGATTCTGCAATTGAAAGGAACTAGGACCCAACTTTTCAGCAATCAAAAATGGCCCAAGCCACAAATTTTGAAACTTGGTGTTCTCACCCTTCCCTTCATGTGGTTTGTCCCACTTTAAGACAAGATCGCCTACTTCGAAATTCCTATCAGAAGCAGAACTAGAATCGAACCAGCTTTTAATCAATTGTTGATGTTGATCTAACTTACGCTTAGCTTGGGTTCTTACTTCTTCTAACTTCATCAAAGCATTAATACGGCTTTCTAAAGGGGGACAATCTTCTTCTTGAACTTTTCATGACAATTGGAGCGAAGGAAGAAGAATGTGAGGTGGTAGAATGGCTTCTCTGCCATAAACGAGAAAAAAGGGGGAATTACCTATAGCGGCTTTGGGTGTTACCCTATCAGCCCATAGTGCATTCAGCAGTGCGTTGTGCCAGTTCTTGTGATTTCAGCCACGGTTCTCTTGATAATTTTGATCAAGTTCTTGTTTGTCGATTCTGCTAAGCCATTGCCCTGGGGGTAGTAACTAGCAGAATACTTCAGCTTTATTCCCTTTTCTAAGGAGAACCCACTCATATCAAGAGAAGAAAAGTATGAAGTGTTATCAAATACTAGACAATCAGGGATACCAAAACGGGTGATGATATTCGAGTTTAGAAAAGCGATCACCTGACTTGTGTTAACAGTTCTCAGTGCGGCGGCTTCAGACCATCGAGTAAAGTAATCAGTGGCTGTCACAATATACTTGTGTTGTTGCGAGGATGGAGGGTTAATAGGACCAATGATATCAAGGCCCCATTGTTGGAAAGGAGAATCGACTGAAACAGGTTGCAAGGGGAAGGCTGGTTTTTGCAATCGCCCTGATGCTTTTTGACAAATGAAACATTTACGACACAAGGCATGGGCGTCTCTAAAAAGCGTCGGCCAGTAATAACCGGCTCTTAAAACCTTATGAGCAGTGGTGTCACCACCGAAGTGACCACCAGATTCTCCTGCATGCAACTCAAGCAAGACTCTTTCTGCTTCGTCCTTTTCAAGACAACGCATCAGTACGCCGTCAAAATTCTGACGAAACAGTATACCATTAACTAGATGAAAGGAGGCAGACTTTAGTCTCAACGCTCTTCTTTTGGCTGGGTCAAGGTGGTGGGGTGTTGATCCATGTTGAAGACAAAATATAATATCGTCGTACCAAGGACTTACGAGGTTTTGTGCACAACAAATCAAATTCTGATCGCGTTGTTCTAGGTCTGACGTATCACTATCTTCTTGTTGTTCGGTTTCTGAATCAACAACCAACTTACACAACCCCTAGCCTCTCACGATCTGTGCTGGGGTGATTTCTAATTCATACTCCTGCAAGGAGGTGACCCAGTTGGCTCTTTTCTCTCCTAACTCCTTTTGCACTAACAAGTTCCTTACGGCAGGGTAGGGGACAATGACCTTCGTCCTTGACTTCAAAAGATATGACCGGAAATGCTTAACTACCTTGAAGACAGCGTAGGCTTGTCGATCGACCATTGGATATTTAAGTTCAGCACCTTTGAAAGCAGAGCTCATAAAGGCGATGGGTACTTCATTGTTCTCGGAATTCTTCTGAGTTAGGACTGCGGCATAGAAACGATCAGAGGCAAAAGTATAGAGTGTAAAGTCTTGAGAGAAATCAGGGCTCATGAGAGATGGAGCGTCTATTATGGCCTTCTTTATAGCATTGAAATATTGGTTTTCTGTCGATCCCCAGTGATATTGGGTGTCTTTCTTAATCAGGTTCTGGAGAGGTCTGACCATTTCGGAGAAACTGGAGACAAATCTTCTCACGAAATTAATCTGGCCTAGGAAAGACTGCATGGATTTTTTGGACGTAGGTGGGGGAAGTTTATCAATGACTTGGGTCCTCTCGGGGTCAATAATAATTCCATCACTAGACACAATGAATCCTAGTAATTTACCTTGTTCTACTGCAAAGATGGACTTCTTAGGGTTCAAGGAGATGTTGTATTTACGACATCATAGCAGAACGGCTCGTAAGTGAGTTAGATGATTGTATTTGTTTTTAGAATAAACGGTCACATCATCTAAGTAGAATACTACAGAATGATTGATTAAGCCTCTAAAATCAATGTCCATTGCTCTCTGAAAGGTAGCACCAGCATTAATCAATCCAAAAGGCATTTTGCGATAAGCATAAGTTCCCCACGGGGTACGGAAGGTAGTTTTCAGTTGGTCTGGCAGAGACATCAAGACTTGGTTGTATCCATAGCCTCTCGAAACTAGATACTTGTTGAAGGATCTGTTCCATGGGAGGGACAGGATAATTATCTTTGTCAGACGCTTTGTAAGGATAGCCTCTCGAAACTAGATACTTGTTGAAGGATCTGTTCCATGGGAGGGACAGGATAATTATCTTTGTCAGACGCTTTGTTGAGGTTTCGAAAATCGACACATAGTCGAATTTCCCCATTTTTCTTCCGCACTGGGACAAGGTTGGATACCCATTGAGTATGTCTAACAGGAAAAATTATTTTAGCACTTAGGAGTTTATTCAATTCTTTTTGTACGGTCGGTTCTAGTTTAGGATGCATTTTCCTCAGTTTCTGTTGGAAGGGTAAGGTTTGGGGTTTCATCGGGATGACATGCTGTATAATATTAGGATCAAATGTTTTAAGATCATCGTAAGTCCATGCAAAGACATCCTTGAATTCTTTAAATAATTTAACAAAAGCATCTTTTTCTTGTTTGGAACATCCCAAGCCTAAGTTGATACACTGAGGGTTTTCACTAGTCCCTAAATTGACTTTTTCATAAGACAATGAGGAACTGTTGGTTTTGCAATTGACCGTCTTTTTAAATTTATCTTCAAAATCGTAAAAATTTTCTAGTCTTACAACAGATTTGGGTATGAAAATTACCATGTCCGATAGAGGTTCTAAAGATTTCGGATTAGGTATTACAGCGCCTTGAAAAGTTTCTTCCATGTGTAGAAAGCTAATGATTTGTTGATCATCATCAAATACTCTCCAGTTTGTGATATTGTCAGGAACAGATGGTCGAAACAATAACTCCACGGAGAATGCGTTTGGGGATAAGCCTTCTGCAGGAAGAAGTTTAGAGGCAACATTAGCTAGTAGATCTGCTTCAGCATTATTTAATCTAGGGATGGAATTTATATTAAAAGCACAAAATTTGTTCATTAAACTCCATACCTCAGACTGGTAACATTTGAGATGCGGGGAAAGACAGTGTATAGAATCTCTTACCTGCCTAACCACTATCTCAGAGTCGCCGAATACAACTAGATTTTGAATGTGCATGTCCAAGGCTTTTCTGAGACCTTGCAGTAAAGCCTCGTATTCTGCAGTATTGTTAGTACATTCAAATTCTAGCCTACAAGCCAATAATGTTTTGTTACCTGCCGAAACGATAATGATGCAGCCTGCACCAGCTCCTTCTTTAGACTTGGAACCGTCGAAATATAAAGACCAAATTTGATTTTCATCGGGCTCGTAGGACTGTTGCATAAAAGTTGTTGGTTGCGTATATGTCACGATCTCGGACTGTTGTTCTGAATGGTTGATAGGTGAAGCTTCAACCATGAAATTTCTGAAGAAGGTGTCCATCCCTTGGACTTCAGGTGAATCAGCCGGAGGTGTATATGGTTCATTTGGTTCATTCAAGTCTGTTATTGTGAACTTGAGGTAACGCTCACGATTCACCCTGATTTTTTTGGGCTTACCGTTTTTTGGAAGCCATAAGTGAGACCAGTCCGTTGCGAAGTAACCATGTAGTTGCTCCGACCAGTCCCTGCTCAAAAACAGACCATACACTTTTGGAATATCCACCACAATTATATCAATAACCTGATGAACCTTTGGGTTAGACGATAATCTAATCAATACATTTTTCAGTTCGCCTATAACTTTAACATATGTTCGATCAAGTTGTATGATTTTCAAAGAAGATGGCTCCACTTTAGCGTTAATATTTTGGCAGACAGACCAGAGCATCACATTGGATGATGCTCCTGAGTCAACCATACAATTATGCACATTTCTGTTGAAGATTTTGAAAGTTAAAAGAAAAGGAGGTACATTCTTGAGAGTATTTAAAGTTGTAGCTTGTGGTTTGTTACTCGCATTTTCTAATGCTACTTTATTTACATTATTTACATTATTTACAGGAGGTACGGGAAGGCTTCCTTTATCTTGAGGATCAGGATTATTTTTTGTGGAAGTCTTCTGTGGAGCTTTGCTTTGCACAACCTTATTACCATTTGAATTACCATTCTTGCCATTATCTGAAATATTTTGCAACATCTTCTGTAACAAAAATGGAAATTTCAACAACTCATAAATAGAAATGTTAGCCCGTAATTTTTTAAGATATTCAACAACATCATAATATAATTTAGGACTAGCATTAGTTTCTACTGATTTAGATGGCTTTGGAGGTGAAGTTGTAGTGTTCTCGGCAGGAGGTTTGTGTGTTGTCTTACTCCTAGTGTTGTAAGGGTGAACAGTCTCGAAGTTAGCTTGGAAGATACTATCCGAGAAGTGTCCAAAGATGTTTGGAGAAGATTCTTCTTCTTGAGTTGTTTCCTGCTCGACTTCCTCTTGAGGGATGTCAGGAGGCATCAAGTCATCTTGGGCTCCTAGAATTGTCTGGAGAGCGTATTGCAAAATTTCTAGGTTCAAGCCTTCAGGGTTTGGATTAGGCCGGTTAGCAGGAAAAGGCTTTCGGAAAGGAGGTTTGTAGGGTCCTTTACTCGAAGAGGCTTCTTCAGTCAACCTTTTTAAATCTATAACTTGATTAGATAATTTTTGTACAACTTTGGTTAAATTTTCCAAATCAGAGTTTTCAGGTTGTGTTTTGCTTTGTGTGGGTCTGGGGAGAATTTCAATATTCTTTTTGGAAGAAGAAACAGTCTCAGTTTCGTTGCTAGAAGAATCTTTAAGACTAAGTATATCTTTTTCAATTTGAGTAGCCTCTTCAAAGGCTTCTAACAATGTGGCCTTTTTGGATCGTTTAACCCAAATAGCTATACTTTGATGTAGAGCTTTAGTGTAGTAAGCTATTACAAGACTCTCAGCAGGCATAGAATCTGCAGGGATTCGATTTTTTAGGGTTAAGAATCTTTGATTAAAATCTTTAACTTTTTCTTTTGAGTTCATTTTTAAGCTCGAAAGATCCATGACCAAGACTTCCGTAGGTTTTCCATCTCCGAATTTTTCCAAGAAGCATGACTCAAACTTTTCCCAAGACACTATGGTATGGGGTTGTTGGGAAAAGTACCAAGTGGACGCATTACCCTCAAAGGTGTAACGGAACAACCTACAGACAACATCTTTATGTTCAACATTACGGAGTCTGATGGCTAACATAAATTTTTTGATATGATCTTCGGCTATCTGTTTTGAATCGGGATAAAACTTAGGAATCCATTTCTCCAGGTGCTTGGGTAAAGGGTGTTGGGCTCCAGGTACAACTACAGCATCCTGGTCCAACCAAGGTCTAGCAGGGTTGTTCTGAATTGCCATTGGGGAATTGGATGTGGAAGGCTGAGAAGGTGGATTTCCTTTGTCAGAAGAGGAAGGAGATGAGGGAGGTGGTGAAGGAGGTATCCCAGATCCTCCTGCAGCAGGATTTGGATTTGGATCTGGAGAATTCACAGCGAGGTCAATGTTACCTAACTGTTCTCTAATATCAGAGAAGTCTAAAGGTTGACCCCACGAGCGGTTTGGCTGCCTAAGACTAGCTAAGGCACTGTGAGTTTTGATAAGAGATTGACGAACGATCTCTTGGGGATCACCACCTGTAGGATTAGGGGTTGTTGGTTCAACTGTGATCTGTGGATCTTTGGTTGAAGTAGTTGTTGTTTGAGGGGGGATATTATCTTGTGAATGGATTCTAGTCACTATAGGTGTGTGATTAGGTGGGGAAGGAGTCTTGTGACCGTCTCGTGCCATTAATTAAGTTCTGTCCCTCCTTCTAGCGCCATTTGTTGATGGGCAAAAATGTTCGTCCGTCAATTAAGAGAGTGGAACCGGTCCGGGGTTGTCTAAATAACCCAAGTCGTTTGGAATGAACCACCCTGACGAGTTTAACGGCTCCGTTGTCCGCTCTAAGGTCTTTAAGAAAACCAAAGAGAAAACTAATTTAACTAACTAGTCTAGCTAAAACAAATAAAACTAACTAAAACTAAATAAATCTAATAAAACAAACTAACTAAAAATAAAAGAAACTAACACACTAATCTTATTAAAACAAACTACTAAATAAACTAAAACTAATTATAAACTACTCTAACTATTATATACAATCTGCTAATTACTATTATAATAACTCAAATCAACTATCTAATTAACAGCTGGAATATTACTTATTCACAAATGTACATTATAAACAGCCTACAGATTTAATTAAAACCTACAAAACTCATGTGTTTTCTGCCCTAAGACAGCCAGGAATCTTTTTTATTTTTTATATTTTATGAAAAAGAAATAAACATTACTGAAATTAAACAATCTAATATATTTACTGAAATTAAACAATCTAATATAAATCTAATTAAACTTATATCTAAATTAAACTACTAATGAAAACAGTAAACAAACAAGCGACTAACTGACCTGGAAACGCTCCAAGTCTGCCCTGTGTGTGATGGCTTCAAAGCTGGTCGGAGGAAGGAAACTCGCACCGGTTAGTCCATGAGCTTCTCATAAATGATTGGCTGTGCTGCTTCTTGAAGTGTTTACAGGACAAACAAGACATAAAAAATCATAACAATCTTATGATTATAAATCTCTGCAATAAGGGAAACCTGTTGTGCAAAAACTTATATTTAACAATTCAATTCATGAAGAAGATAAACCTGTCATTCACAAACTGAATTAACAATTGCTATGTCTTTTATATATTTGGAAGAAACCAGATATGAATTACAATAATCAAAATTATATCATTTGCATTTGATTTAGATAGCTAAAGTAGTTATAAACCATATACAAATTGATATACACAACATGAAACAAAATATTGATATATTGAGAAGCTAAAGCTGTGACAAAACACCAAATTCTGCTTCAGTCTGTATTAAATCTTCATATCCTTGTTCTCCCACGAATGAGGATGTCCATTATTACAAAAATCATAAGTATATATAAGTCTCTCCACATGGTAAAACCTCCCTGTGGATAATATCAAAATGTTTTACATAATCTGGGAAAAATCCCAAAATCAACTAAACTAGGAAATCAAAATGCAAGAGAAATCTTTGAAATATCCCCTAACTGCTCATAAACTCAACTGCAATTTCGAATTTACCTGCAATAGAACACAATTATCAAATTAGAGAGATATTTCAGTAACAAAACACTAAAAAAATGATCCTATAGACTTAGCTACAGAATCATCTGATTCTGTAGCTAGTCTAAAATAGCATACAGGACCAGATAGAAATCAAACGAAACCCTTTTAATTTAATTTTCTTTTAATGAAGATTAAAACTGAATTACTAATGGTTCAAGCAAATTTATCATTCAAATCAAACCAAATCGAAAAGGATAGAATCGAAACAGGATAAGAATGCTCTGTTTTTAGTTGCCATAGAATCGGGTCAAATAATAACCACATTGTTTCATATCCAAATGCAATTACAAGTAAATCGTATTGTATAAGATACGATGTAATCAAAATCTATATAGTTATAATCGAACACAATCATAATCGATTGGTTACAGTTGTGCATAAAATTCATATTTTGTTTTAATCAAATATCAAACTGTTACGATTATAGTCAAAATGAAACATGCATAACAGCATCCACAAATCTTTGCCATATACTTCGATCGCTGAGTGTTACACATTTAACAGATAGGATCAAATAGCAATCACAACCATCATTGACTCATTATAGTCATAGCAATATATTGATATCATTCAATCAAGTGCAAAGATAGGTAACTGTTTCGATTGTATTCAAATGAAATCATACTCCATGAGTATCGACCCAACGAATTTCGTTATTGATCACCACACAGTCAACAGACAGGAGCGTGATAGAATCAACAGAATTCATAATATAAACTGGGTAAATAATCAAAACGAATATGGTTGAGTTTAATTATAGAAACAAATCATGAGACTGGATACAGTTAATTCCGTTCCTCAAATCAAATTCAAACGATATATTTGTTGCAATCTGATAACACAGTCCGAATCGATTTGATTGGGTATAACAGCTACAATTTGTATCTATTCACAATTCGGTCATGCAATAACAAAATGGTATTCGAACTGGTCAGAAGATATAGAATATACAATCACAACAGTTAACCATAATTGCCAACCATATCGCATAGAATATAACCAATTCGAAATGAGATATTGACTGTGTTCAAAATTGGAATACCAAAATAGCCTGTGTTTAGAAAATATTAACAACTTCGATTATCAACAGAGTATTCGATTAAATCTAAATTAAAACAAATCAAATATATCTCACAATCACTCGAATCAAAGCCAAATCCAATCAAAACTTAAACGATAATGAAAATTGATTTATCAAAACAAAATTATATACAATAGTGCATGCTTGTGTGACAGAGAGGATCCACGGTGTAAACAGAGTTTATAAGTATGTCATATAAATAGGTGAAATTCATACCAGTGAGGCTGTTCGAGCAACGCCAATTTTGAATTGACGACTGCTGTAGTCGACTCCACGTTCTTAAACAAAATCGAACCTGTTGTTCGTTGTTTCTTATCAGTGGATGGCATCTTTGCCTTTTGACTGGTGATCTTTACTACTTGATCCTCCAGAGCATGAATTATGGACTGCAGCATTGGCACGTCGAGGTAATACCTTTCTAACCATGAGCCACACTGATCACATGGTGGGGCAGCTGGTTCGGCTAGAGCAAGAGGGGGGTTTGACGAGTCACCGGGGTTTTCACAAGGCATTTTAATGCCGGGAAAATTAGGATCATTTTGCAAGAAAGGTGGTAGGTTCTTCACAAAATCATATGCGGGTTTTATCACACAAACCTTCTGAATAGGGATACTCACTTGCCAAGTATCATTCAACCTCTGAGTCAGAATCTTCACTCACCATAATAGGGTCAGGGTTGACAGTTGCTTTTGGTTTGTTTCTTTCCATGCGAGAGATTAACCGGGCATTCTTCTTGCCTTTAGAATTGGCAGTGGGTTTGGCTTTAGGCCTTTTAGCCACGGGTTTAGCAGTTTCGACATGTTTGGTCACAGAACCGGGTAGGTCAATAGGAGAATCGGGTAGGGGTTTAGGTAACAGAGCACTATAAGGCACAGGGGGTACTGATTTGCACTCGCTCACCACAGGTTTGTCAACCTGTGGTAGACTTGAGTCACCAAAATTATTGCGTTTAATAAAATCCTCCCAACAATCTCGGTGTAACCCCATATTACAAACTATAAGCATTTTAATTAACCCAAAATGAAAAATATTGTTATCGGACTGGTTCTGTTTGTACCTTTTAGACATTTTAAACAAACTCCTATGCAAGTATTAAGGCATATTAAGCTCATAGCCCATGAAAACCATAAGTAGCCGAAGGTGGTACAAGAAAATGAAACCATACCAGCCCTCGCAGGTAATGAACTGCTTGGTTACCATCAGCAAGTCATGCCAGCGTTGCTTGAGCATATTTGCGGGCAAACCCTTGTCACAGGAACTCACCCTTCATGACTGGAAGAGTAATGTCCACGGGACATCTTCCACTTTGCAATTTTTTGACCATTTCTGTCCGACAGTAGGCAGACTGGTAGCTAAACTGAGAAATTGCTCGTCAATTTCTAATTGCACATCTCCAACCTTGGCTCGGCAGCCATCGAAGGTTAATGCAAATTGTCGAGCCACGCTAGGGTTATAGCCATCAAACTTTCGTATGAACGGGATCCATATGAATTCCTCTAGGTTGTTGTAAGCACCATTGAACATCAACAATGCCTGGCTACCATTGGGTTCATCCCTTACGACCGGAGCCATGGTGCGGGCGCATGGTAGGGTTTGGGTTGAACATAACAATACACAGGAGAAAAAAATCGTTATGGCTAACAGCTGCAAGCGTTGAAAGGGGAATGAATTAATGTATGCGTGCGAAGGTGGTGGGATTATCACCGCCATGCAGCATAGTAATGGCACAGTACAGTGTTGTTCAATCAATCAAAATATCGTTTAAACCATATTAATTGGCCAACCCGAAATTTAGAGCGGTGGATAATCATATCAACGTGCCATTAATCAATGTAAAACCAAAACCATAAATTATATCAATGCGCCATAGTATAATTCAAACCAATGTAAAACCCAAATGTTTCACCAATGTGCCATGTGTATAATCAAACATTGCCATGAAATCAAACTCATATGTGACCCATGCGCTTGTTGCACAATCCAATGTTTTGATCAAAAGTTTTTAAAACATGGTGACAATAGATAAAATTGATAATTCAAGAGCTTATAATGGTAAGGATCACATCATATAAAAACCTTTAATCCATCGTGACCCCTATATAATCAAGTATAATTCATCACTCAACATGCTCAATGCCTTATCAAAAAAAAATCAAGTTGCGCAATGAGAATTCGAAAAATCATTCCAGCCACTTAATAATAAACCAAAGGTAAGTACCAACCAGCATATCAATGAGCAGATCATGAAAATTCAAATAACGATGGAGGAGTTTTTCATGCTTTCATTCATGAAAAATAAATTGAAACCAATTTGCAAATGTCGCTTGAAATGAAAGTGTCGTCCTTTTGCGAAATGCGACAGAAATTTGAAGTTCATAGGTGTAGGTGTAGGCAGCTTTTAAGGCGATTAAAAAAATTGAATTGGCTGCCAACAGGAGATCCCTGTAGAAATCTGTCATCTCGTGCATTATTCCCTGATGAGTTAGCAGGGTGTTTCCTTGTGAGTCATTCATCTTTGTGATGCGATTGATGAGGTGCATGTGGATCATGGAACAGTGGAAGAATTTGGTGTTTTTCTCTCCCTCATTGAGTCATTGAACTCGTGATTTCTGTCTCCATAGGATTTCTTCCTTCTTGTGTATTTCTTCTAGTTGCCTTTTAAGTTCCTTCACCTCCTGCTGTTGAGTGATTTTATATTCTGCATGAATTACCTGTCCCTGAAGGTTCTCTAGTTTTTGTTCCATCATTTTCCTTTCCTGGAAGATGTTCCCAAAGAATTCTTTGTTCCATTTGCGCACCTGTTGTTTGAAATATTTGAGTTTTTGCTGGAAGCAATACATTTTTGTACCTTTATGTGTTTCCGCAGTGCTCCACCAATGACGGGATAGCTCCTAGAAATCCAGATGGGAAAGCTAAAATTTCTCAAATCTGAAGGGTTTAAGCTTCGGGGTAGCAATAGTGTCAACCCAGAGCTGAAATGGCCAGTGGTCCGAGCCTGCCTTCGGGAGGATGTTGGAATCTACTAGGGGACCTTCCAGAATGATATTTTCCAAGATGAAGAAGCGATCAAGCCTATATGTTATTTGTTGGTCACATGATCTTTTGTTGTCCAGGTGTAGGTGCCATTGTCATTCTCAATATCGACCAATCTAAGGTTTTCTATGAGTCCCTATAATTTTGCATTGTCCTACTCCAGGCACTTTTTCCCCCCTCATTTCTCCTCCAGTGTGATAATCATGTTGAATTCACCCCCTATGATCCATTGCTTGCCTTCTGCTAAAGAACCTAGGTAAGCCATGTTCTGAAGAAAGAGGTCTTTGTCCTGGTTGTTCTGCGGTCCATAGGCATTTGTGATCATTCCCTCCTTGTCCAAACCAATGGCTATGTAGTGTGTTGTGATGGTGCATGGCGTGGAGAGGCCTTGATCGAGGATGATTGTAGTAAGATTCCATAGGATGGCCAGGCCTCCTGAGACCCCTTTTGAGTCTGTTTGATAGGATTCGCAGTTGCACCAGCATCATTTGATGATATCTTCTGCAGTTTACCCTACGCATTTTGTCTCTTGTATTAGGAATATATCAGGGTCTTTTTTATAGGCGTAAATGACACACCGTCAACTAGAAGGTCAAATCTCGATCGGGGTTGTCTAATTAACCCAATCCATTTGGAATGAAATGACCTGATGGGTTTAATGGCTCTGTTAGCCAACTAAAGTCCTAAAAACAATAAAAGAAATAAACTAATCTAAATTTATGATTCTAACAAATGATATATTACTTACTAATGTTTATTAAACAAAACGTGAATATACAAATTAGTATAAACAATCTATATACAATTTACAAGGTTTACTTGAAATCTTGTGAAAATGAATGTTCATAATAATGTTTCAAAATAAGATAAAGAACATAAATATTTTTGTTTTTTTAATGTTTGAAGATTTTAAACTAATAAATACTAAGAAAATACAATTGAAACAAAGACACAGAAATAGTCAAAGCTAATTAATGCAATCATCATCTCATTCATATATAAACAAATCTGAATAAAAGAAATAAATGCACCTACTAACCTCTCACTAATCAGCAGTACTAAGATAAATTCATCTCTATGTATTGTATGAGCTCCTCTTAACCTGTGTCAAGTGTAAACCTATGACAGAAGCAAGCATAATACTTCCTGAAGAAATTCAAGGAAGCATTTCATATTTTGGAGCGAGTTTATAATGACAGAAAGACAAATAATTATATATCTTGTGACCTTGAAATGTCCAATAATTGAAAATGAAAGAAACTCCAATTTTCAGGAATGGTGTTACCATCTATCTAGCATTAGATGTAAACTCAAAATACTTGAATAAATGATCAGTCACAGATATAAACTAAACCAAAAGATAATGAACAACATAAAGAAAAACATGATATAAAATATTGTGTGCAGAACTAACTAAAGCTAATTCGACATAGATAACATTTCACAACAATAAATTACATGAGAAGACAATGATAAAACACTGCAAAGTCTACACTGGACAAAATCCAAAGAGTAAATTGTTTTCTCATATAGTTTCAACAAAATATGTTCATCATATGGTCCAGGAAGAAGTTTTGGGATAATAGACTCTTAAAGATTGAAAGAATTAATATATAAATGATAGCGATTAACCATGTTGATAAAACAGACTAAATCTAATTTAAATCAATGCATAATCAATTATTCAAAGAATATGAAGATATTATAATGAAAATAAAACCATTTTACTCACAGGACAAAAGCCATTAAGAAACCAAGAATTCCATATTCTTCTTTGAAAATACTTGTCCATTCTCCCAAAGATTCCAACCATCTGTTACTCCATTTGAAAAGAAAAAAGTTTACAAAAGAAATAATATACAAAAGAGAAAGGATAAAAATCCTCCTCTCAATTTCTTGGATCCATTGGCTCTGAATTTTCTCATATATTTATACAATGAATGAACAGTTTGGGCATCACTAATAATTTCCGCCACCTGAAATTTGCCTCGTAAAGAGACACAAATATCTTTCAATTCGTGCATTTGTTTGGGAAAATTCTCACGTGTAAGCTAAATGGGTCCATTTTGGAGATGGGGCTTCAACCGTTTCTTCAAATTCCTTACAGTTTGGTTGAAATCAGTCCCACAAAATTGTTTGTCTGTTCTTGACGGATTTCCAATTTTTATCTGTTGTTTTTCAAAAATTTATTTGTAGCAATCCAATATTATTTTGGATCAATTATCTTAAACGTATTTAGATAATAAAATCAATCCATGATCATATCCATACCAAATAATTGATAATAGAAACATGTGAAACAAAAAGAAACCTAAATTAATAACCTAAAAATTGTGAATAAAACAAAATCTAGAACAATAAAATTAAAATGAATTTAAACTAAATATAAGTTATAAACAAACATTGTTTACATTTTTCTTTCAAATATGATCTTAAAATTCTATAAGTTTCAAGTTTATGGAGAGGAGAAAAATATTAATTTTGGGTTTTCACAAAATCAAACAAATAATAGATAATTATTTTATTTTTATTTTGAAATGAGATGCAAAATGAAAAAAAAAAATAATTAATTAATCCCACCAAATGAATTTGTGAAAATGAGAAACCAAACAAGATATTATTTGATGAAGTATTGAACCCATTATTCAAAATAGTCAAACTTTCTATTGGGAAAAAGAATGAACACATAATCTTAATTTAAACGAAAGTAAACAGTTGATAAAAATTAATGTTATTGTTTAAATTGAGATTTCTATGCTCGCTTCTAAATTTTGACATATACTCTTGTAATGAATGTCTCATACTATAGTGAATGTATTAAGTTTGTCTCAAAGAAATCCAAGGTGTGGAACTATTTGAAAGGGTTAATTCTGTAGCTGATTATAATTATCAAGATTCTAATGGGGGCCCTTTAAATTTTGTAAAAATTTAGGGGGAGTTGTTGGGGCCCAACAAATGGCGACTTATTGGGTGAAGCAGTTATCTCTGATCTGGTAATATTTCATCTCAGGAAGAAAAGAATAAGACTTGAAAAGGGATTTAATCTCCCTAAAATAATTTCACTCTGAGACCATATAGTATTAGGATAATCTCAATGTTATAACCAGACAATAGAATTTTCTTTGCAGGGGATTATAACCTGAAATAATGTCTTAATCAAAGAGTCATGATGTTTATAAAAGAACTTCAATACCGTTGACAGAGCCACTATTTCCAGCAGGCGTCCATAGCCTCGATAGGGATGTCATTTAACCCACTCAAATGTTTTAATCCCATCCAATAGTTGTATCCATATGATGTATACTTCCATAAAAGTTAATTTAAAAACATATACCTGCTACCTCTCGACCCGACATTGCTTCGTTGCCAGCAGTCCTGTTCAGTACCCCGACGAAGTTGTCTTGGTATCATGTGTGCATTTACCCACTGCCAGTGAGCCGATTCAATACCCTGACGAGTTTACACACACTTCCCACACTTAAGTGTTTCCAACCCTCTTATGCCACTTTTAAATAATAATACAATTATATATTTATTGATGACAAAGAGAGTGGGGTGACACTGGAGGTTAATTGCAATATAGGTGAATAGTTTATTTATTTTCTTTCAAAACTGGAAGTTTTTTATCATGGTTTAGAGATTTTAGATTTCATTTAAGAAATCATCTAGAGAATGGGGAAGCACTTAAAAGTGATTCCTTAAGAATATGGACGGCGTAAAAATTTTAAAGATCAATTGTAATTCTCAAATATTTAAACCACATCTCTGGTGTAATACTCTGGCAAAGAAAATTTGAGGACAAAACGAAAGTGACAATTGACTTAAAAGTCAATTGTTTGAGCTATATCTTAATATCAGGACCTTTTTGAATTATTTCAAATTGCTTGAAAAACACAAGTATTAAAATGAATGCTTCCTTCGACAATCGCTCTTTGATCAAAAATATAATTATTCAAAAAGACAAACAAGAATAAAACTCATTCAAAACAATCAAAGAAAACAAAAAACACACAACAAACCAAATCAAATTTTATTAATGGGATCCAAAATCAGAAGTACACAAAATCAAAACAGCAAAAGAAAATTTTCAGGAAATGATTTTGGCCAAAGATAAACTTGAGCTTTTGGATCCACTAGCATCTCAGTGTAAAATAAAGGAAGAACTAAATCATATAAAATATGTGAGAGAAAGTTATTTTCTTAAGATAGTGATGCATGAGATGTTACTTTGACCAAGCATTATTATTAAAAATAAAAGAGACTAAAAGAAAATAGAAAAATCCTTATTAAGATGAGTGTAGTCCTACTCATGGCACCTTGGGTTAGGGTTGAATTGACAGTTCAAATTTACTTATTTCTTTACTTTCCATTTAAAATTTTCATGATGATACTGTGTTTTTGAAAAGAAATATTCAACGAAAAGCAGAGAGAAAAATATTTAAAGTGGACTTCCCAGACAACATTCATATTATGGTTCTCTTGGTGTGCCCTCTTGTGTTCATAACTGCATTATTACAAAGAGAAACATTGATAAATAAAACTAAAGGAAACATACTATAAACTACTAAATAGATCAAAATGTTAAGTAAAATCGTATTTCCAGTGCAACCACAAGAGAATCTACAATCCTGCAAGGCATAGAAAATTGAAAATCAGAATAAAAGAATGTAGTATTTGCAGATACAAAAGAAATATGTCATGCTTAGCTCCTATATATTCTTTTAAAAACAAAACAAGCATGACCTTACCATTCTTTTGAAACTTCTTGATGTATGAATCCTCCAACCATTCTGCAATCTTGTCGTGATATGGGTCATAATGGCATGGAAGAGTGTAAGTAAGTTTGGAAAACTTGTCAATATTATGGCGACCTGCTATAACCATCAGCCAAGGCTGAAATGCCCCATCCTCCTGACAATTATCCAAGTGTTCATCAATTTATTCACATGAAGGATCTAAAAAAATCATGTCATGCTTACTTCCTAGATATATTGGTAGAAACAAAGAAAGCACAACTTTATCTTTATTATGAAGATTTTTTAGATACGAATCTTCAAGCCATTCTAAGATCCTATCATAAAAATTAGGATGCAAACTATGACTTTGATGAAATGGATATATCAATGGGGAACACATCATAAGAGGATTCA
>ML816818.1:30527-64400 GCA_009831015.1 Picea engelmannii
GATTTTTTAGATACGAATCTTCAAGCCATTCTAAGATCCTATCATAAAAATTAGGATGCAAACTATGACTTTGATGAAATGGATATATCAATGGGGAACACATCATAAGAGGATTCATGACATCAATTAGATTATTGGTTTGAGTGTTTCCTTTGATGATATTGATCGTTTCAAAATGTGAAGCATAAACATTAAAATTCGAACTAATCAAAGAACGAATATGCAATATAGAATATTTGATATCCATAAGAATGAGTGCATTGTCTTTTTCAAAAATAAATCATGTAAAATCATATTGCAACATGTTTTTTTTCCATGCGAGTGATGAAAGTGAAACAACATCAAATCCAACTTCATAAATTTTATGTTTGGAATTAATTTCTCCAAATCTTGGCATATCGAAAAGATCTGATTGTGATGGAAAAGAGTAAGATACCGTGGGTTAAGTATCATGTCCACCATAATCTAAGAAGAGATCAGGATATAAAGAATAAAAGGAATCAGAAATGAACACATGAAAAGAATCTATTGAGCTATGATATTTAACAATGGTATTCTCAAGACATTCTTCTTCACTTTCCTTAAAACTTTCACTATGTTTTGGTGATAAATTCTTCAACATAATATGATGATCTAAATTTGTCTCATGTATGATAGATAATTCAAAACTTTCATGACAAACATCTAATCTTTCATGTAGATGAGGTATGATTTGTGGATGAAGGTTTAAGGTTTCTTCTTCCAATTGTAGATCTACATCTCTAATCAGTTTCGTTGGAATGTTAGAATGCTTAAGATCATTTTCATCACCTAAGTGTTCTTTAATAACTGAATTTAAGTACTGATTAGAGAAAGAGTTAGAAGAATATGGACATTCACCTTGACCTGATATCAAATCTTCTTCCACAATGGTCGAGGACTGAGTATACAATGATTCAGAGGAAAAACCAATTTGATTGTCAGTAAGAACCTTTTTAGTAGATTCTACCTCCCTTGCTTGTTCAAAATTTTCGTATGGATTCCTCTCATCCTGCGAACAAAATTATTCTCGCAATTGAGTGATAGGTTTTGTAATTGATTCATCATTCGCGATTGAATATGATTGGATGAAATGGATGCAAGCATCATAGAGGATATTTAGTAAAAATGACATGTCATCAAGATCAAATTTACAAAGAACGTGATGGATTCTTGTTGAAAAGCCTTATGGAGATGAATTTTCATTGATTAGTAAAGTCTGAAATTATTCACATAATTGATTGTAATCATAGTTTTCAAAAGCATCTAAAAATTCATCTACAAACTGAAACCAATCAATAATGTGATATGCTGGAAAAGACTCAAACCAATGTTTAATCTGACCCCTGAAAGTAAAAGCGAACAATCTTCATAAAACCTTTAAATCAAACATATCATGCTTGATGCATTTACACCAAAACTTGTTCAGATGGTCTTTTGCAGACACATTCCCCCCACCATCAAAGGTGAGTTTGGACAAGCGAGAGACTGTCTCATTGGGAATATCGGGTAATGAGAAGTGGAAAGCATGTTCCAACACAATGATTTGGGGAGCCATGGGGAATTAAATACATTCAAAACAAAGACTCTTATAAGGCCAGCTTTTCAGTATGGCCTACCTTATATTGCATTTCAAGATGACATAGAAGAATAATTTGTAAATATAGAATTATGAAAGGCTAAGGGGTGAAACATTTAATCATTAAATTTACTCAGCCCTCCTTCTAGCGTCATTTGTTGATGGTTGTAAATGACACACCATCAACTGGAAGGTCAAATCTAGACTGGGGTTGTCTAATTAACCCAATCCGTTTGGAATGAAATGACTCGACGGGTTTAATGGCTTCGTTAATGGCTTCGTTAGCCAACTAAAGTCCTAAAAAAAGTAAAAGAAATAAACTAATCTAAATCTATTATTCTAACAAATGATATATTACTTACTAATGTTTATTAAAAAGAAACATGAATATACAAATGATTATAAACAATCTATATACAGTTTACAAGGTTTACTTGAAATCTTGTGAAAATGAATGTTCATAATAATGTTTCAAAATAAGATAAAGTAAGAACATAAATATTTTTGTTTTTTTAATGTTTGAAGATTTTAAACTAATAAATACTAAGCAAATACAATTGAAACAAAGACACAAAAACAGTCAAAGCTAATTAATGCAATCATCATCTCATTCATATATAAACAAATCTGAATAAAAGAAAGCAATGCACCTACTAACCTCTCACTAATCAACAGTACTAAGATAAATTCATCTCCCTGTATTGTATGAGCTCCTCTTAACCTGTGTCAAGTGTAAACCTATGACAAAAGCAAGCATAATATTTCCTAAAGAAATTCAAGGAAGTGTTTCATATTCTGGAGCGAGTTTATAATGACAAAAAGACAAATAATTATATATCTTGTGATCTTGAAATGTCTAATAACTGAAAATGAAAGAAATTTCAATTTTTAGGAATGGTGTGTTACCCATGATTTTGGTCGTCATGATGATGTATTGATGATGGTGTATTCATGCTCTTCATAAGAACTTTCTCCTGAGAAAAGTTACATTCATCTCTTCCCAGAAAACTCATTTTTGAAGAAGGTTCGCAGGCTGCTAGTATATTTGGGTGCGAGAATGTCTGATTCTCGCAGGCTTCCTTAATATAGGGTGCGAACTTCTCGCACTGTGTTGAACTGCTAGGGTGAGAACTCTTCCTAAAGCATGGAAAAAGATGAATTCTCAATGTTTCTAGAAGGGAATCTTCTAGAAGGATGGGTTGGCATTCGAATGGTTATCCTAGTACTGGATTCCCTGATATTTTGGGATCATTCTTATCCAAGTAACTAATTCATTCTCTCCTATATATTGATGGAATTCTCATGGAAAAGGTTAAGCAAGATTCATTGGAGAATTGGTGAAAGAATTGTGTGAAGGACTGAAGCTTGAACAACAGCTTGGAGACTCTAGCAAGTCTATGAAGAGGATTTGATCTTTATTCATGCAAGGATTGAGAATGTGTGTGTCGGAGCCAAGAGCCATCGAAAGGAAGTTTGTGACATCAAGGCTCAGGTTGTAATCTTTACTTTCCATTAATATGATACAGTGGCATGTCCCTTTCCCATAAAGCTACTCTCACTTTATTGTGTAATTCCTTGATCATACACATAGGTTAACTGTTGAATATATTGCACTATCTTCACTTTGGTTGGTTTGTGTTGTCTTGGTCTAGACTTCACGAGAGAACTGGAGTGAAGCAGGAGCAACAAAGACCCTAGGAAGCGATAATAAGGTATGTTACTTGTTTCTTCCCCCTAGTTAATTCAATGGTCAAAACCTAGGGAAAGAGTCATGTCATGTCCTGTTTTGTTCTAGATCTAGGTAGATCTAGGGAGATAAGTTAGTGTCTGCACCTACCGATTAGTCCAATAACATGGTTTTACCAGCTATATAGCATCAGATGTAAACTCAAAATACTTGAATAGATGATTAGTCACAGATATAAACTAAACCAAAAGATAATGAACAACATAAAGAAAAACATGATATAAAATATTGTGTGCAGAACTAACTAAAGTTAATTCGACACAGATAACATTTCACAACAAGAAATTACATGAGAAGACAATGAAAAAACACTGCAAAGTCTACACTGGACAAAAGCCAAAGAGTAAATTGTTTTCTCATATAGTTTCAACAAAATATGTTCATCATATGGTCCAGGAAGAACTTTTGGGATAATAGACTTTTAAAGATCGAAAGAATTAATATATAAATGATAGCAATTAACCATGTTGATAAAACAGGCTAAAGCTAATTTAAATCAATGCATAATCAATTATTCAAAGAATATGAAGATATTATAATGAAAATAAAACCATTTTACTCACAGGACAAAAGCCATTAAGAAACCTAGAATTCCATATTATTCTTTGAAAATACTTGTCCATTCTCCCAAAGATTCCACCCATCTGTTACTCCATTTGAAAAGAAAAAAGTTTACAAAAGAAATAATATACAAAAGAAAATGGATAAAAATCCTCCTCTCAATTTCTTAGATCCATTGGCTCTGAACTTTCTCATATATTTATATAATGAATGGACAATCTGGGCATCGCTAATAATTTTCGTCACCTGAAATTTTCCTCGTAAAGAGACACAAATATCTCTCAAATTGTACATTTGTTTGGGAAAATTCTTATGCGTAAGCTAAGTGAGTCCATTTTGGAGACGGGTTTCAACCGTTTCTTCAAATTCCTTACGGTTTGGCTGCAATCAGTCCCGCAAAATTGTCTATCTGTTATTGACGCATTTCCAATTTTTATATGTTGTTGCTCATAAATTTATTTGCAGCAATCCAATATTATTTTGAATCAATTATCTTGAACGTATTTAGATAATAAAATCAAGCCATGATCAGATCCGTACCAAATAATTGATAATAGAAACTTGTGAAACAAAAAGAAACCTAAATTAATAACCTAAAAATTGTGAATAAAACAAAATCTAGAACAATAAAATTAAAATGAATTTAAACTAACTATAAATTCTAAACAAACATTGTTTATATTTTCATTTCAAATATGATCTTAAAATTCTAGAAGTTTCAAGTTGATGGAGAGGATAAAAATATTAATTTTGGGTTTTCACAAAATTAAACAAATGATAGATAATTCTTTTTTTTATTATTTTATTTTTATTTTGAAATGAGATGCAAAATGAAAAAAGAATTTAATTAATTAATCCCACCAAATGAATTTGTGAAAATGAGAAACCAAACAAGATATTGTTTGATTAAGTATTGAACCCAGTATTCAAAATAGTCAAACTTGCTAATGAGAAAAAGAATGAACACATAATCATAATTTAAACGAAAGTAAACAGTTGATAAAAATTAACCTTTTTTTGTTTAAATTGAGATTTCTATGCTCTTTTCTAAATTTTGACATATACTCTTGTAATGAATGTCTCATACTATAGTGAATGTCTTAAGTTTGTCTCAAAGCAAGCCAAGGTATGGAACTATTTGAAAAGGTTGATTCTAGAGCTCATTATAATTATCAAGATTCTAATGGGGCCCTTTAAATTTTGTAAAAAATTAGGGGGAGTTGTTGGGGCCCAACAAATCTTCCACTTTGATGCAGTTTCAAAGAATCCTTTGTTTGGATGTTCCATTTAGGCCTCTGATATTCCAAGTGAGGATCTTCATAGTTAACAATTTGGTGGGTGGGAAAAGGAGCTCTCTGAGAGCCTGTGAATCTGTCCCGAGTTGATCATATAATTTTTCGCCTCCTTTATTAGTTGATGAGCCGATTTTCTGCCCCTTCACTTGTTTTCTTTTGGGTGTTTTCTTGGATCTTGGTTTGGGTCTGTGTTGATCCCCAGCCTAGATGTAGCCCCTGCTAATGAGTCCAGAAATACTTTGTGAACTTTCTTGAGTTGGTCCTCTAATAAGGTTTGGAGATCCTTCTTGTTGAGTGCTTCCTCTAACCTATCTAGGTCAATTTCTGCGAGGTCCTACTCATCCATTTCCATGACCGTGTCTTCCTCTCTTTCTGGTTCTTTCCCTGAGACTGGGTGAGTTTGTGTATCTACTTGGTTTGTTGGGTATTGATACTCTTGTGACGGATGATCTTCCTTGTGCTTGCTAGGATCTCTCCCTACGGTCTTGTGGGGGTTTTCTCCTCTTCTGCTTCTGGGAGGTGGTTAAGGGCTTCAAATGAATTATTATTTGGGTGATTTTTTCCATAGATGGTTGTGGGCTTCTTCTGTGCTTGTCTCCTTTGATTTTGAACTTGGGTAAATTCTTCCTTTGGTTTCTCTTCATCTTCCCTCTTAGGGGGGGCATTGAGATGAAAATCTCTGAAAAGGTGTCCATGTTCATGACATTTCCGACATTTGAATGGGATGTGTTCATATTCTATGGTTTGGACCCATTCATCATCTTGGTATTCTAATGTAATTATGCCTAGCAGAACTTTGGAGATGCTCATATAGACACATATCCTTGCATAAGAGGTGTATTTTCTCTGTTTGGTAGCTTTGAAATATTTGACATATTTACCTAGGGTATTGCCTATGCCCACTAAAATTTCCTCTAACTAGAACTCTTGGGGTAGGGAATAGAGGCGAATCCATATTGGTGCATATGCGAAGTTTTCCTTTTCTGGGCAGAAGCGATCTATCCAGAAGCGTAGGTAGAGGTCAATCAAGTTGTAGAAATATGGTCCCCCTTCAAAGATCTTGTCCTTGTCCTCTAGGTTGTAGAATATTATTATAAAGAAACCTTTAGAGCTCAATTGGATATCATAGTCTCCCTTAGGATTCCACCATGCCTTGATCCAATGAGCTAGGTCCCTTTATGAGGGCTAGAGACCTAGGAATTTTCCTATGAGGGCATGATCTCGCATGAACTGCGTATGCTCCCCTATCCTGGTGGTTTTGATGATGTACCTGGGCGCAACCGCGGCTTGGGGAATACACTTGTCGGGTATCTAGGCACGCGCTTCTTTTGGATGCGAGGACTCAACATCTGTGTTCGATTATTTACTTATATCCATATATTCCTACATATATTGGTATCATAAGTGCAATGGAGGCTCAAAGGATGGTCAACACGCTCATGATTTCTCTGGATCATTGGCGGTGACATTACGGTAGGAGGGGGCTTTCGCCCCCCCCCACCCCCCCTTCTATTCCCATTCTTCTGAGGCGGTCAGAGCTACAGGGCTGAGGCACTCAGCGCTTACCAAGGGAGTCAGAGAAGGTCTAAGAAAGTGAGAATCAAGAGCATGAAAAAACCCTAAAAGTTGCAGAGCCCACCGACAAGTTCGCGATGTTGGGAAAAGATTGGGTTAAAAATCATAATTGTCATTGTTATCATCATTGATTTGAATATTTGTATCAGTTGCATATGCATATTTTCTTTCATTAAACATTTGTTTCTAGTTTTCAATGACTTCATGACTATGTGGACATAGAATCTAACTGATTTCTGCTAATGCCCCTTTTCCACCTGGCCATGCAGCGCTTTCCTCAAAACTTTGGAATTTCCTAAAAATGGAAACTTGTCAAAAATGAAGAGCCCATCATCTTTATTGTTGGTTCTTCGTAATTTTCATTGTTATCATCATTGATTTGAATATATGTATCAGTTTCATAAGTATATTTTCTTTCATTAAATATTTTTTTTGTAGTTTTCAATGGCTTCATGACTATATGGACATAGATTCAACAAACAACATAAGCACTTTTGAACACCAAACATTTTTTATTGCTACAGTTATTGTATAGACCTCATTTATGTCATGAGGGAGTGCATATTGAATTCAATATGTATCAACAGGTACATTGATTACTCCACCAATCAATCCTAGATATGGTTTCCTTTAATTGTTTCCTAGTTCTCTATTTGTAAAAAAGGTAATCTTGGTGCTATTAGTATTTCTTCCAATTCATATAGTTCTTTCATTATGCATATTCTTTTATTCACCATATATGTTCCAGAGATATGTTCTAGAACTGAAAATTTGATAGTTATGCCATGGTCTAATTCCTTTTTTATTTTTTGCATATGTACCTATTCTTTGTGTTAGGACCCTATATAATAGGGAATCAGTTTTCTGACTAATATGTGTCTATCTCAGGCATATGTGTTCGCTCATGACGCATGGCGAAGGCGGCAGAAAACGCCCGACACTGACCAAGCATAAGATGAATGCTTGCGCTCGAACTTCAAAGCAAGTTCTGGTGCATTTTTGGCGAAAATTTGTGAAGTGGTTTGAATGACAAAATTTTTACTCTTGTGGGCCAAATGTAAGGTTGGGTTTCTATAATTTATTTTTGGTGAAATGAGCAAAAATTTGCCCTTGGCCTTTGTGCAGAGTTTAGTTAGGTTTATCAAAACATAACTATTTTTACAAAAAAATTGGCAAAAGGTATATTGGCCTAGGGCCATCCATTCAAGCACACTCAACACCGAGAGTTAGACCTTTTCATGCACCAACAGCAAACACACAAGCCAATGCACAGTGCCAGCACCAAACCCCTAGCCTTGGGCTCACTTCAAACGACACACCATATGACTGTTGGCTAATATAATCACTTAAGGTTCAGATTACCGTGTGAATATGGGATATTGCCCGCAGGATTTAAAAAAATATATAAAACACAGTTTTAAAACCCCGTGCCAGGTGTTGAACCAGAGTCAAGGTATCCAAACGCATGCAGAGAAGGTTATGCAGCGAATCGTGGTTTCACAAAATCCGTGGAACAAATTGCAAGTCCCAGCATTGTATACACATTGATCTTTTAAACCGCCTGCCTGCAATTCTTGATGACAATAAAGTGCAGATAGATTTGCCAAAACCTCCTATTGGTGAAGGGCGTTCTTACCCAGCTAAGCGCAAAGAGCTACACCCGATCTTGTCGTGGTCTATTGAATCTGGTCGGACCGTCCCTTTGGGTGAGAGTAAAGGAAATTTCAGGTCTCGTGTACATCTAAAGCATACCCTTGAATATTGATACTGGGTGAAGTTTGGATCTAAATATTCCAGCCCAGGATCCTCTTTCAGAAGGATTCGCAGAATTAAAACCTCGAGCTTGAGAAGCTTCATAATAACCCAAGTTACGATGATAAGCTTTGGATATTATTCTAAGGAAAGACATGTCATAAAGATTTGATCAGCTTCCTGGCATTTACAATAAACTAAATGATTATATTCAGCTACGTTGTGAAACTGATGGTGGCAAGCAATGTGCGAGTGAAACAGGAACAAATCTAAGAGTTGGGAGAACTAAAAAATTATCCAGAAGTCACATTAAACAGTGAACAGATTTCAAGAAAAGCTTTGCACAACAGTTGTGATGTGGCAAGGGTGAACCCTTTGAACCTCTTGTTACTGAAGTTCTTGTTAGGAATGACAATGGTAAAGTCTCTGTCAGTGATCAATATGGTGTCGAATCAAGGGATAAATAGGAAGATACTATCGAAAAAGTGGATGTTATAAGTGCCTTAGGAGATGTATCTTTGGAAAGAGAAGATTTCCAGACTTCATTAAGTGATTACTTGAGAGCTCTTTCTATATTAGAACGCTTGGAGGAACCTAACAGTCATCATATTTCACAACTACGCTTTGAGATATGTTTGGCTCTACAGATGCATAACAAGACTCCAGATGCTCTAAACTACTACCAACGGGCTCTTTCAATATGTGCATCCCGTATGCAGAGACTCACCAATGAAGCTGAGACATCCAAGGGTGAAAGTTCTGGCAAAGATGCACAGACAAATAATGTTTCTGAGGGAGATCTCCATAATGGCACACTGGCTATAAGTGCCATGGAAGATGGGGTTAATGTGCTTAAAGGGTTAATGTCATATATTTCAGATAAGATTGAAGATCTCAGGGCGATGATGTTATAGATGCCGATTGTACAGAAGGTGATGCATCAGAAACCAAAAGTCCTCGGAGTGGCTGTATGTCATGAGATGCAACCTACAGATAGCAAGGCTTTGGCTCGCTATGAATGGAAATGTTTAGTTGTCGATAAGGGACACCGATTAAAAGGAATTCCAACTACAAATCACTGAGGATAGTGGCAAACAGGGAACCTGACTTCAAATTGATGTCCACATATCAAGGAGCAGTTAGACAGAGGTGGCATGGCAGCAAAGAAATGAGGTGGCAAAGTATCCCTGTTTTCAGGCATAGATCGAACCAAGTGGCAAACAGGAAGTTCATCTTCAGGGAACACATGGCAAAGACTATAGCAGATCTAACAACCTTCAGCCAATCTCCAAACAACCTCCAGCATTCACGATTGCTTCCTTCATTGGTGTTTAGTACTGTCACAGTCTATTTGCCAGCGAATTTTAAATATCCTCCAATACGCTAGATGTCGAAGAAATAGTTATCAATTGTAATTTTCCCGTCTAACTTGCAGTTCGATTTGTTTGAAGAAAAATTGACATGTGTCTAGTGGTGTAACTGTTTTCTATTTTTAGAAAACAGGGGTAGAGCCCGCATCTTTGCAAGGCTGGGGGGATTTTTCATTATAAATACACTTGTAAAAGATAGAATGAGGGTTCGACTGGGCTGAGTACGAGAGGGTCCTGGCAGTGAAGCATTTTTTCTTGCTGGTTCGACCTGTGTGAGGGGTTTTTCAACCTGACAGGAATAAAATTTTCTTTGCTGGAGCATGGACTGTGCTTGGACAAAAAGATTTTTTGTTGTAATCCTTTAATGATTGATCAGTAACAAGTTTGTTTTTCACAAGATTCTTGTGTGGGTGTATTGGTGGTGTTTTCCTCTGTTAAAGTGTTTTCCTGGTTATCTTTCATTTTGTTTTCAGTTCTTATTATCAGAGGGAATGTTATAGATGCAGAATTTATCAGCAGATACTCTATTTCTCAGTTTCTGATAATCTTTATGTTGATCTTCTAAAAGGCTAGCTTGGGAATTCTTAGCTGCTCCCTTGCCTGTTTTTTTTTCTCCACTTTTTCTTCCTCAAGTCAACATCATTAAACTCAATTCGATCCAAGACGTTCACTACCTTGCCCTGTGTAAAAGCTTTGTCTAGATCTGAGAAATCAATCACATTTCTAAGCGTAGACCCCATTTCCCAATGGCCCTCCTTGTTGTCCCAAACTGACCATTTAAAAACCAAAACCAAACCCTATACCTTTATAGCTAGCCTAAAACCCATCCCTTAAAAACAAAGCTAAATCTAAAAGAGAGATCCCTCTCTGAGTCTTGGAGGGATAGATCCAAGACTCGAAGCGGTTCGAGGTTACCTCTGTGATTGCCTCAGCAGCCTTAGGCAAATTACAGAGCGCTAACACTTTGTAGAATTATTTGAGTGTTCTTTGAACTTGTTTCCATGTTTTATTGTTGAGTGCTTATTTATATGTATAATTGTTTTGTATCGTTTCTTTCTAAAATGAGTTTGATTGCATATGACACAATCATAAATAGGTACATTTTGTTGTTGTTGTTTTAATTGTTGTCCAGTTATTGTTTTGAATATGCAATCTGATGTATATGAATATTGATTATGCTTATTTGAAGATATGTTTTTTTCTTGTTTTTTACCACCTCGAGAACTTGATTTTTTCATAATAATCTTTTCTTCTTTTACGTTTTCTCTTTTCATTTTCTTCTAGATTCTCTTGTTCAAGATTTTTGTTTTTTATATGATTTTTGAGTTGATGCAATAATAAATGTGGTTTCTTCTTTATATTGGTTAGTTTTGTATCAAGATTCTTGGTATTTTCATCTATGTCTATGTTTTCAAAATCATGTATTATTTGTTTATCATATTTTCTAGTCTTCTTCTATACCTAGTTCTTTGTTAATTGCTTCAATTTTAGGTATAATGTTCTCTTCTTTTACAAGGAAATTATCTTTCCTATGATTATCGATCTAATGTAATGAATGCTCTCATGCTTAGGTTGGTTAGCTTAGTATCATGTTCTATAGTCGTTTCTTGTATGATCAAATTGTTTCTGTTATTACCTATCAAATTGTTTCTTGTAGGTTGGTTACCTATCAATACCTATTAATACCTATTGTTAATACATGTTAAAACCTATCTTTTAGAATCTATCTATACTTTATTAAAATTTATCTATACTTTAATAATATTTTTAGGGTTTAGGGTTTTAAATCCAATGTTTGTAGTTCTAATCTAGGGTTCCTAGTCTCTTCTTTTCTCATATTTATTTGATTGGTCTCCCTCTTCACCAACTAGACTATTTATCCTGATGATGGGTCCAACTAGAGATATGAAACGTTGACAATCAAAATGACGACTGTGGAATTTCCGAACAATTCTATAAACCACTCTCACCATAGAAATCTAAAAACAAAAATTGTTTATAGTAATAGTTTTGACCCTACACAGAGATGGAAATTTGTTGGTGCATAACGTTGGTATCAAAGCATACAATCCTCGATTGGAAATGAGTCATCTTACCATTTTTTACATTTTTTTCCAAAGAATTTTTAGTATGGAAAATTTTAAGGGTGCAAAGAGGACATATATAGGTACATCGTGTCAAAATTTCATATTCTCATTTTCTATTCTTTCCAAGTTACAAGTTGTGGAAGTTACCATTTTTTACCAGTCCTAAAACTAGTCTCAAACAATCATTCTTGGTAAACTGATCATATTTGGATCCAGAGAGCTCCAAAACAAGTGTCAATAGTGGAATTAGAAAGAAAACATATGATAGTGTCTCAAGTCCAAATTGCATAATCATATTTGAAAAATGGAATACTTGGCATACCATACAAGTTCTCTTTCCTAAAAGGTTTCAAAATCAGAAAGTTTGGGGAAGTTATCATAACTTTTTCGTGGAATATCATAATTCAGTGGGACCTATGGAATTGTAGATAAGACTAATATTGAGTCCCAAAAACATGATCATTCATTACTCCAAGATATTCATCATTTGGAGTTCAACTTAGGACCAAGGAACTACTTCATTCCCAAGATCGATATGAGGAAGTTTGATGGTAAAGATCATATAACATGGATATTCTAGATGAATCAAATATTTTATTTACACCAAGTGCCAATTTTTAAAAAAATGAATATTACATCCTTGTATTTAGAACCCGATGAATTTGTGTGGTACTAATGGCTTTATGAACAAAAAAAATGATTATATTGTCTCTTGGTCCATTTTTGCGAATGAATTGATAGTGCATTATGGGGATATTAAGAGAAAAAAATTCTTTAGTCAATTGATAAATCTCTATCAAAGAGATCCAATTATAGAGCATATTCAAAATATTTAAAAACTTATTGTCTAAGGGTATAATTTTTTGGACCACTTTATGGGCACTTTAAAGGAGAGCATTCAACATGAGGTGTGTCTCTTCTAACCTAAATCCTAAAAGCCTTCTTTTAGTGTGGAAAGTAAATTTGAAAGTAAAATTATGGCTAATATAAGGGTGGCCAATAACACCTATAGAGATCATCATGCTCCCTCTCATAACCTCACTTAACCTTCAAGTTTGACACCTCACTGAAAATAGATGAAAGAAAAGAAAAGGGATAGTGTTTCCATTGTGAGAGGAAATTATTCAACATATATTGTGAAGAGGTATAAAATCAAGAACTTGAACCATCTCAAGATCTTGAACTAGAAGAGACTGCTCCAACCATATTTTGTCATGTGTTGGTTGAAATTATCACTTTGTAAATTATAAATATACAAGGATGTATATAAAAAAAAAAAAATGTAACAATGATGATTGATTTTGGTAGTACCCATAACTTCATTAATTGAAAATTAGTCAAACTTCACAATTAATTTATATGTCCATCACCAGAATTTCAAGTATTTATTTTAGACATGGAGGTACCATAAATTGTTCAAATAAGTTCCATGGAATTAATTTCACTATGGGGAAGTATTTATTGGGTATTCCAATGTCTACAATCCAAATTGGTGGTGTTCATGTTGTATTAGGGGTCAAATGGTTACAATCGATGGGAATGGTGGATCTTAATTTGTAGGAACCTTTCATGATATTTACTCAAAAGGAAAGGAAATTGAATTCATAAGTGTCCAAGGGAAACTATATAAAGTGATCATCTCTAATAACATGAAAAAATTGTTAAAAATGATACACCATGGTGTAATTGCATAATTATTCTCACGAGAAGTTCAAACAAATAAACTCTCCATTCCCTTGGAACTCCAAAGAGTTATTAAAAATCATTCCAAGGTGTTTATAGATATTCCCAAAGGTATTCCACCTAATCGAGAGAATGATCATTCTACTCATTTACAACTAGAAAGTGTACAACCTAACATCAAACCTTATAGACACCCATATGCCCAAAAGAGTGAGATTAAGAGTATGGCTAAATAAATTTTAAAGGTTGACATTGTTCAATCTAGCCAAAGTGGTTTGTATTCACCAGTGGTGATGGTTTACATAAAGGATGGTTCATGGCGTACATATCCAGATTAGAGAGATCTCAAAAAGATGACCACTAAAGATGTGTTTCATATCCATGTCAATGATGAACTATTGGATGAATTGTAAGGAGAAATTGCATTTACCAAGTTGGATCTTTGTTCTAGATGTCATAAAATCTAAGGGAAGAATACATCCCCAAAGCATCCTATAGAACACATATTGGGAATATCATGTACAACATGTTGACATGGTCTTAAAACTAATGGAGGAGAAAACACTATATACAAAACCTTCCAAGTGTGCCGTTGGTGTTCAGGAAGTGGAATATTTGGGTCATATCGTATCTCATGAGAGAATAAAAGTGAACCTTAACAAAATTAAATATATGGTGGAATGGCCAATTCCAAAAATCTTGAATAATATTGGAGGATTCTTAGGATTGATGGGATATTACAGAAAAATTTTCAATAATTATGGTTGAATCATAGCACCTCTAACAACATTATTGATAAAGGATGTTTTGTTAGATTCAAGAGGCAACATAATATTTTGAAAAACATAAGGAGGCTATGTGTAGAACTCCTATCCTAGACACACTTGACTTCACAAAAACCTTTATTGTGGAGTGTGATGCCTTGGGACATGGAACTGGTACAATTTTCATGAAAGAAGGAAGGCCACTTGCCTTTGAAATATTTCAACTTAAAGAAAATAATTTACTCAAACCCATTTATGAGAAAAAAAATGTTGGTCATACTAAATGCAATTAAGAAATGGTACTCGTACCTAATAGGAAGACGCTTCAAGGTAAAAACAAATCATGGTAGTCTAAAATGATTCTTGGAACAAAGACTATCTTTAGAAGAGAAAAAAATGGGTTACAAATATGCTAGGCTATGACTTTGAAATTTTAGACAAAAAAGGGAAACAAAATGTGGTGGCGGATGCACTTTTAAGGAAAGAAGAAAACATTGAGGCCTTACTTTGTCTTATTTCCATTCTACAATATATTTGGCTGGAAGAAGCAAGGATAGAATGACAATGATCCAAAATGGATCATTATATAATTGGTCATATATTTTGGTACTTTATGGGTGGAAAAATTGGAGCTATTGACTTATAGGGCCCATTTTAGGGGTAGGTCCCACTTTGGTGATTTGGGGTCCAGAAAATTTTGGAGTGTATTTGAGGCATCAAATGGAATTTTGAGGGATTAAAAACTTTGTGAACAAAGTTCCTACCCTCTCAAAGTTGTTCTACATGATATGTTTCAACTTTAGAACAATGATAAGATCACCTTAGTTTAAGTTCATATGATGAAGTTATTGTTGTGCCTCTTTTGTCACCTATATGAGCAAAACAGAGGTGCTTACAAGCTTAGTTGGGTTAGCTAAGCAAGACAACAGTGAAGGAAAGGGTTAGAAAAATAAACATAAAAGACTAAGATAAGAATTAAACTAAGAAAGGAAAGAACAACTAAACTATTGAGCATAAGGACATAAGAACAAGAAGCAAACAATACTCATGTCACCAATGGAAAGGATTGTATTAGTGAAAAGAAAACATTGAAAAGAAAGGGGACTTTGGGTCCCTTCTCCCTCCAAGGGAGGGCTCTTGGACCCCCAAACTTGAGCTCTTCTTACAACTTGAAAACTTGAAAGAAATGGTGAAAGAATCCCAAGCTAACCCACTCAAAAGTCGAGGTGGATTGCCCAAATGGAATGGTGATAGTATGCTCTTGATGAGAAAAGAGGATTCCCCAAGAGAATAGCAGCAGCATAACCTTGTAAATGAATTCCTTGAAAATGTAGTGCACCCGTGGCCTTGTTTTATAGCACCACTTTGAGGTATTGTGCAACCATCTTTTAGTGTGAAAAGGGGTTGTTTAGGGCACCTTTAGGTCTTTGCCCAGCCACCCAGCCGGATCCAACCAAGATTTGGATGTCAAATTGACATGGAAGCTAAACCAGAAGTGGGTGGGAGGCCGACCAACCTCATAAATTTTTTTTTCTCAGGTGTGCGCGGCTTTTAGCATCCACAGTCGTGCATCGTGCACATGTGCACTTTTCCTACGTTTATGGATGGTGCATGTGCGCGCGCACCCTGTGTAGTCATAGTGCACCTTGATTTTATAACTGGTTGTATAGTTTTAGACCTTTTGGAAAAAAAAAATTGGTAATTTTGGTCCATGGGTGGACTCATAGTTGTTTGAAGATGCTAGATTCCTATAACCATTTGTGGATGAAATTTCAGTGATAACAGATGCCCCCTGATGGATGAGGTTGGGAGCATACGGATAGCCAAAATTCAACAATGTTTCTTATACTGAGAGTATCGTTGTAAGAAAGAGCAATAGTGAGAGTATCAAGAGTGACCCATTGGAAGAAGAAGGGGACCTATGGGACCCAACCTTTCGTAACGTGTGTAAAATAAATTGTGTACAAACAAGGTGGGCATGCCCCATGCTCGTGTCATGTAACTCAAAAAAGGGTGTTATATAGTAACTGAAACTGTTTGTTGATGTAGACAACTGCAAGGCCCTTAGGGGTGGTTTTGATAAAGGCAGAGGAAAATTATGATGAGGAACATACTCTTAATAGTAGGCAATGACACCTGTAAGAAGTATCACGGATTCTGTGGGCGTTGATAGCCCAGCAAAGTTCAGAGGTCTTCAGAAAATATAAGAAACAACTGTAATAGTCGCAATGTAAGACCCACTGAAACATGAGAAAGTGTTGAAGTCGAATGTTATGGGGGTCAACGACAGCAAGGAGAACTTATGTGTCTCCTTGTGCCATCCGAGACTTCTCATTGTAAAAGTAATGAGAGTCAAGATATTGTCGCCCTTATGGAAACTGTGTTGATGTCGACAAAAAGCGAGACGTGACTCCAAGAAGAAAAGGGCTTCGTGAAATCCACTAGGTGAGGTTGGGAACTGAGGAGGTACATGGACAAAGTCAAGTTGCGTGGAGACTCAAGACTGCCCTTGGTTGGGGATATATGTGAAATTTAAGTGGTTGCAACCGTTTAATGAGGTCGAGTGTCAGGGGAGACAACGAGACGTGGGATAATTTGTGCCAGAGGCGGGACAAAGTGAACAAACTCAAAGAGCAGAGGAAGGTGGTCTATGGGATACTCAAAGTTTATGGACGATGTCAACAAGAGTGGATGATAAGGAATGTCCCAACCAAGGGTGATATGGGTTGTGTTTGACAAAACGGTCGCCAAAGGTGACGACGAAAAGTTATGTAAAAGGTTGGAAACAACGGCTTAATTACAAAAAGAATTAAAAAATCAGTGGGGATAATAATGCAGATATAGAAATGGGTGCCCCGGTGTAAGATGGTTTGGCCTGGGGATGGCGCAAGTTGGTGTAAAAAACAAGTGGAGGGTTGGGGCCCCATATTCTAGTTTCTGTAGTAGGGCAATGTATGGAGGGAAATTTGAGGATGGGAAAACTGATGATGGGTGAAATGGATGATAAATGATGTTGCGGGAGTGCAGTCAAAACAAACCATGAGGAAGTGCCCTGGGAGTCCATTGGGTGGGCTAGCAAAATGAGGAGAAGGAGTATGTGGTTGATTTACGACATGATGCAAGACTATCGAGACTCCCATCCCTAAAGGTTGAAAACAGCATGAGTGTCAAAGTGCCAAGGGGGCTATGAATGGGACAACTCATGTGGGGGAGAGTGCTACCAGGTGACAATACCCAAAATGCGTGGAGGTGGAGGTACTGCAGAGTGATGCAGGAGCATCGCCAACGTCAAGCGAGCATGGGGCAAGCGACAATGCATTTTGGCACATGATAAAAAAAAAAATTGAAATGTTTTGAAGTTGAATGTGCCAAACTTAACTGTAATAGTTAAGGAAGAGCATACTTCTTGATTGTAATCAAACCTTGAGCGTTCCGCTCTCGTTTGAAGGACTAAGAAGCATTTATGCTAGTAAATGTAAGTAGGTAGACTTGAATTCTCAGATTAGACAGTTTTAGGAGCTAGAGGGAAAACGGATATAGACACCCTCACTTGTATCATTGTAACATTAGCAACATAATCAAGAGAGCATAGGAGAGAAGAAGCATAGAGAGATATGTAGAGTAAAAACCCATGTACAGAGGTTCTGGATTAATACAAAGATATGTAGTTCAGACTCATGGTGTCAAATTGCTTTCTTTGTTGTACATGATGATTGATATATGTTTGTTTACTCTCTGTTATGCATTTGATTTGATGCGTGAATGTATGGTTTCATATTTAATGTCTGAAATCTAAAGAGAGGGAGAGTAAA
The DNA here is from genome assembly GCA_009831015.1 of Picea engelmannii. NCBI lineage: Eukaryota > Viridiplantae > Streptophyta > Pinopsida > Pinales > Pinaceae > Picea > Picea engelmannii. The sequence goes on from ML816818.1 coordinate 48,771, forward strand.
GAATGAGTTTCAATTGTTTCTCTGTCTGAGCAAGAGTTTTCCTGCAAGGAGTGCAGTGAAATTGTCCGCAAGGTGTGCATTGACAGAAGTCAGAGTTTGTCTCTGCAAGCTCAGAAGGGATAACACTGTTCTCATTCTCGCAGAATTGAAAGTTAAGCACAGCAGCTATGCAAGGAGTGCGCAGGCTGAGTGAAGTCTCAGTGTTTGCAACCTGAGTGAAACTGTTGAAAGATTGTTGTCACAGAGAGTGCACAGAGTCTAAGAATTCAATACTTGGAAGTATTGAAGGATTTTCCGCAAGGAGTGTGTGCAGGAGTCTTTTCAAATTATCGAGTTGTGGATAAAGCTCAGAAGGGATAGAGTCTTCGAAGTCGTCGAAGAAAAGCTCAAGAGGGCTAGTGCCTTGAAGTATCGGGAGGAGTCATACCGACATTCTTTTGCTGAAAGACAAGTTTCGTAAGAGAACACTTTGGTCATTTTGCAGGAATCGTCAAGAAGGAATTTGATGGTCGGAATTCTCCATGGAGAATTCGTGAGGTTCTGAGAACCGTAAGATCTTTCAAAGGAGCAAGAAAGTTACGGCAGAGGATTTTCTAAGTGCAAGCTCAGGAGAAATCGGGCTGTGGGATCCAGGCCAACAATGGTCGTTGGATCACTTGTGTAATCGCATTTCGGGGTTTCGTGAGTTGAAGGGGCGAAACCTTTGCATCAATACTCGCGAGGTTGCGAGGTGCGAAGTCCCGAAATAGCGAGAGAATCTAAGTCGTCCGATTGGGAGGACACGTGTCGTGAAATGACCCATATCGGGGATTTGAGGATCGGAGGTCAGAAAGGGAAGTCATTCAACTTCATGAGTGGCAAAGAAGCGAAGATAATCAGGACCGTCCATCTGAGAGTGGACAGGTAGCATACTTGTTGACACGGAGGTCAAACCTTTGTTAACCATTTCAGGGTTTCGTAAGTCGGAGATCTGAAAGCACAGCATCCAGATTCACGAAGTCACAAAGTCCAAAATTCCAAAAATGCGAGAAGTTCCATCGTGGGACCCACATAGACAACGTGTCGGAATTTCACCATTTCGGCATATGGGAGGGTCAGAGGTCGAGACTCTTGTCCCAAAAGTTCTGAAGTCATGAAACCGTGAGAAAATCACAGTCGTCTGTTAGGAGGAGGACAGGTGGCAGAGATCTAGGGATCTCGCGAATTCATGGGTTCCCTGGGTAAGAGCCCAAAGATCGAGTGCTCCAAGTCGTGAGAGGAAAAATTGCGAGGAGAGAGGATAGTCGTCGGATCCAAGTCACGGGAGGACCGTTGGATCAAGAACCCCATTTCATTTCACGTGTTCGGGGGTTCAGAGGTTGAGAGGAGTTACTCTCAATTGCAAAAGTCGCGAAGTGTTGAGAGCCGAGGCACGGAGGAAACACGTGGCAGAACCACACATTGGGCCCGGGAAGTAGACAGGTGGACACGCGTCACCTGGAGGAAGGAATGAATATTCTATTGATTTCTCGCGTCTCGGGGATTTGTAAGACAAGGGAACAAGAGTTTGACCCTTCGACTCGCGAAGTCGCGAGTAGCGAGAATGAGAGAATAAAATTCAATATCGCCTCTCGGGGGTTCGGGAAAGAAAGGTGCCAAGGTTGGACCTTTGAACTCGCGAAGGTGCAAGAGGCAAGAAGTGCTAGCCCTTAGCCTAGCCGGAGGTCACACAAGGAGGGTGCTAACAGAGAAGGAGACGTAACCATTTCGCGATCTCGGGTATCACAGAATTGATAAGGAAGAGTCAGGATTCACGACTCACGAACTTGCGAGATTGAGAGTTGTGAAAAGGACCTATGGATATATCGAATTTTAGATTCCTGCGAGGAATCGAAAGAGTCGATCCAGCTCAAGGGGATATAGAATGATCCTATGAGTGGATCTAGGTCCCGAGGGCCAATAGGTCTGCACCAGTTTTGGTATCAGAGCATTGAAATATTTCTTTGCTTTCTATAGCAGGGAAAAGAAAGATTCACCATGCCACCGAGAAGAAGAGATAGGAAAACACCCGATCTTCCAAAGGAAAGGGAAATGCCAAGAGGAAGGGGTAGGCAGGTGCTAAGTCTAGCCATGGAAAGAGAGATGCATGACATACGTGCTAGACTTGAGGACATGGAGACAACACAGAGGTGCACAGCCGATGTTGGAGATGTTAGTGATTCTGAAAGTGAAAATGAAGCTGGACATGAAGGAGAAGAAGTCACAACAAAAGATGCAGCAAATGAACGCCTACTTAGGGTTGTTGCAAGAATGGGTGCTAAGGAAAAAATGGATATTCCAGTATATGAAGGAAACCTGGATGTTGAAGAACTTCTAGACTGGATTAGAGCTCTGGACACATATTTTTACTATGAAGATGTCGAGGAAGACAAAAAGGTCAAACATGTTGTCACAAGGTTGAAAGGACATGCAGCATTGTGGTGGGATGAGCTACAAGCTAACAGACGCTGCAAAGGCAGGTAGAAAATCAAGAGTTGGGATAGGATGATCACGAAGATGAAGGCGAAATTCATTCCAGGGATTACCAAATTACTCTATTTTGGAGGATGCAAAATTTTAGACAGAAGTTGATGACAGTGAAGGAGTACACTGAAGAATTCTACAGGATGAACATCAGGGCAGGTCATCACGAAAGTGATGATGAAAAAGTTGTTAGGTACATTAATGTTCTGAGATATGAAATTCAGGATGAGATGAGCATGATGACCATCCGAATGGTGGAATATGCTTATCAGATGGCTCTAAAATCTGAAGAGAAGCTGGGCCGAAAACAAGGTCAAAGAGGCCGAGGCAGAAGTCATCCCAGAGGCAAATCAGTTGCCCAAGATAGAAACCAAAAACCAAAAGAAGACTAGAATAAACCTCAGACTCAGACTGAGAGATGTGGAAGCTCACAGAGAGGGTATCATACCGAACAGAGAGGTCAGTATGTCGATGGGAACATTTTTCCTCGTACTAGAGGTAGAGGAAGAGGAAGAGGTGGAGTGGTAAAATGCTTCACATGTGGAAAGAATGGACACAAGTCTTATGAATGTCCAGATAAGAAGAAAGAAGGTGGTGAAACTCACATTTCTGAAGAATAGAGGCGGAATGTTGAGGCAGAGGATGTTGAAGGTGGAAGATTGTTGATGATGTGAAAGGTTCTCTTAATGCCAGAGAAGGAAGTGGAAAATCTGGTGCAAAGGAATAGTATTTTTCGGACTGCTTGCAAAACCAAAGACAGGGTATGCAAGGTCATTGTGGATAGTGGTAGAATAGATAATATTGTTTCTACAGAGATGGTAGAAAAGCTGGAGCTAGAGATGATTGAACATCCAAGCCCATATAGAGTTTCGTGGATACAAAAAGGACATCAGGTAAATGTCACTAAACAATGTTTAGTTGAATTTAAAATAGGAGGGTATAAAGATGAAATACTCTATGATGTCATTCTCATGGATGTTTGTCATCTATTGTTGGGTAGACCATGGCAATATGACAGAAATGTGATTCATGATGGGAGAAAGAACACATACACCCTAGAGAAGAATGGGAGAACTCACATGTTGCTTCCAATCAAAGATAAGGAGGTGAAACCTAAAGTAAGAAACACTGTACTTCTCATGAGTGGGAAGGAACTTCTTACAAAGGTTAAGAAGAAGGAGGAACCACAATTCATTGTGGTCAGGAAGCCTAAAATTGTTTTAACCATTACAATGGTAGATGATTTACCAGAAGAGGTTCAGAAACTGTTGGAAGAGTTTGCTGACATAGTAGTGGATGAACTACCTCGTTCGTTGCCATCGATCAGAAGTGTGAGTCATCATATTGATCACATACCTGGAGCTAGTTTACCAAACAAAGCAGCGTACAAATTGACACTGTAGGAGAATGAAGAAGTCAAAAGACAGGTCTAGGATCTAATGGACAAGGGGTTGATTAGAGAAAGCTTGAGTCTGTGTGATGTTCTGACAGTGCTTAGTCCAAAGAAATATGGAGGCTGGAGGATGTGTATTGAATCGAGAGAAATCAACAAGATAACCATCAGGTACAGACTTCCATTGCCAATAATGGATGATCTAATGGATTGCTTGAGTGGGGCCAAATTTTTTTCGAAGATTGATTTGAAAAGTGGATATCACCAGATTCGTATGAGAGAAGGTGATGAATGGAAGACAGCCTTCAAGACTAACGAAGGGTTGTATGAATGGCTTGTTATGTCGTTTGGCTTAACGAACGTGCCAAGTACTTTCATGAGGTTGATGAATGAAGTCCTGAAGGATTTCATCGGAAAACTTGTCATTGTGTATCTGGATGACATACTGATTTTCAGTAAAACAGAGGCAGGGCATCTGAAACATTTGTCTATAGTAATGAGGAGGCTACAGTAAGAGAAGTTGTTGATAAACATGAAGAAATCCTCATTCATGAAGACAGAGCTCATTTATTTAGGTTTTGTTATTTCTGCAGATAAGTTGAGGATGGATCCAGATAAGGTGGAGGTAATTAAGAATTGGCCATCACCGAAGAGTATATTTGAGGTGAGAAGTTTTCATGGATTGGCTAGTTTCTACCGGAAGTTCATTAGGAATTTCAGTGGAATTAGTGCACCAATGATGGACACAGTGAAGAAGACACACAAGTCTTTTCACTGGACAAAAGAGGCTGAGAAAATCTTCAATTTGTTGAAGAAGAAAATCACGGAACAACCAATTTTGGTGTTGCCGGATTTTAAAAAGACATTTCAAGTAAAATGTGATGCAAGTGGATTTGCAATAGGGGCAGTCTTGAGCCAAGAAGACAGGCCGATGGCATACTTCAGCGAGAAGCTGAATGAAGCAAAAGTGAAGTACTCCACGTATGACAAGGAGTTCTATGTTATTATTCAGGCATTAAATAAATGGAGACATTACTTAATCCCGAAGGAGTTTGTCTTATACAGTGACAATCATGCTTTGCAATTTGTGACTCAACATGAGAATTTGAATCAAAGACATGTTAAATGGGTTGAATACATGCAGAACTTTACTTTTGTAATCAAGCATATTTCTGGAACTGCTAACAAAGTTGTTGATGCTTTGAGCAGGAAATGTTTGTTGTTGCAGGAGTTCAGAGTCAAAACACTGGGTTTTGATGATCTCAGGGACATGTACAGAGATGATCCAGATTTTAAGGAGGCGTATGAAGCAACTGAGAATCCAATTCTCAAGGATAGAAGCCAATGGGACGAATACATGATCCAGGAAGGATTATTGTTTAAGGGTAATCAACTTTGTATTCCAAAATGCTCCATGAGGGAGAATTTGCTGAAGGAGAAACATAGTGGAGGATTGGTCAGGCATTTCGGTCATCACAAGACGTTCTCAAAGCTAAATGAGTCATATTTTTGGCTAGGAATGAGAGCAGACGTCAAAAGATTCATGGATAGATGCATAATTTGTCAGCATTCAAAAGGGAAGAGGCAGAATGCAGGCTTTTATCAACCGTTACCCATACCTGATAGGCCGTGGGATGTAGTCAGCATGGATTTCATATTGGGGCTGCCAAGAACACAAAGAGGGTTTGACTCGATCTTTGTAGTGGTAGAAATATTTTCTAAGATGTCACACTTCATACCGTGTTAGAAAACCAGTGATGCAACTCACATTGCAAATATGTTTTTCAAAGAAGTCATTCGACTTCACAGCTTACCAAGTAGCATAGTTTCGAATCGAGACACCAAGTTTGTGGGACACTTCTAGAGAACCTTATGGAAAAATATGGGAATGAACTTGTCGTTCAGTTCAGCTTATCATCCTCAAACAGATGGATAGACATAAGTTGTGAACAGAAGTTTGGGAGACTTGCTGAGGAGCTTGGTGACAGAACACCACAGTCAGTGGGACACTATTCTGCCACAGGCGAAATTTGCTTATATTGATTCAATCAACAGAAGCATAGGACAGAGTCCATTTCAAATTTTTCATGGGATGCAGCCAAGAGGAGTTTCATAATTTAGAGATTCAGAATAGAACACAACTAGGAGTGCTAGTGCAAAGGATTTTGCCTAAGCAATGAAGGAACTTCACAGGCAGGTGAAGGAGCGATTGCAGAACTCGAGCCAAGAGTATAAGCGCAGAGCAGATCAACATAGGAGACAACTTCAATTTGAGGTTGGTGATTTGATTCTGGCACATCTGAGAAAAGAAAGGTTCTCGAAGGGGACATATAACAAACTGAAGATGAAGAATATCGGACCATGTAAGGTCTTGAAGAAATTTTGGACAAATGCTTATGAGATTGAATTACCCGATGGGATCAGAATTTCTTTGATATTCAATGTCTCAGATTTGTACCCATACAAAGAAGGAACAAGTGATGAAAAACTAGAGGTTCAGTGGACTAAATAGATGCCAGTTGCAAAGAAGCCACAGATCGAAATCATATTGGACAAAAGAGTTAGCAAGAGGACCAAGAGAAAATAATACTTTGAATACTTGGTCAAGTGGAAGGGACATCTAGTTGAAGATGCTAGCTGGGAAAATGAAACAGAGATCCAGAAGCATGGACAGACCGTGTGAGAGCTCATGGACAGGAGCCCATGAAAATTTTCAAGCGAGGGAGTATGATGTAGGAGCATCGCCAACGTCAAGCGAGCGTGGGGCAAGCGCCAATGCATTTTGGCACATGATAAAAAAAAAAAATGAAATGTTTTGAAATTGGATGTGCCAAACTTAAATGTAATAGTTAAGGAAGAGAGTACTTCTTGATTGTAATCAGATCTTGAGCATCCCGCTCTCATCTGAAGGACTAAGAGGCATTTATGCTAGTAAATGTAAGTAGGTAGACTTGAATTCTCAGATTAGACAGTTTTAGGAGCTGGAGGGAAAATGGATATAGACACCCTCACTTGTATCATTGTAACATTAGCAACATAATCAAGAGAGCATAGGAGAGCAGAAGTAGAGAGAGTTGTGTAGAGTAAAAACCCATGTACAGAGGTTCTGGATTAATACAAAGATATTTAGTTCAGACTCATGGTGTCAAATTGCTTTATGTGTTGTACATGTTGATTGATATATGTTTGTTTACTCTCTGTTATGCATTTTCTTTGATGCATGCATGTATGGTTTCATATTTAATGTCTGGAATCTGAAGAGAGGGAGAGTAAAGAATGAGTTTCAATTGTTTCTCTGTTTGAGCAAGAGTTTTCCTGCAAGGAGTGTAGTGAAATTGTCCGTAAGGTGTGCGTCGACAGAAGTCATAGTTCATCTCTGCAAGCTCAGAAGAGATAACATTGTTCTCATTCTCGCAGAAGTGCAAGTTAAGCACAAGAGTTGTGCAAGGAGTGCACAGGCCGAGTGAAGTCTCAGTGTTTGCAACCTGAGTGAAACTATTGAAAGATTGTTGTCGCAGAGAGTGCACAGAGTCTAAGAATTCAATACTTGGAAGTATTGAAGGATTTTTCGCAAGGAGTGCATGCAGGAGTCTTTTCAAAGACTCGAGTTGTGGATAAAGCTCAGAAGGGATAGAGTCTTCGAAGTCGTCGAAGAAAATCTCAATGGGGATAGTGCCTTGAAGTATCGGGAGGAGGCGCAGTGACATTCTTTTGCTGAAAGACAAGTTTCGTAAGAGAACACTTTGGTCATTTCACAGGAATCGTCAAGAAGGAATTTGACGGTGGAAATTCTCCGTGGAGAATTCGCGAGGTTCTGAGAAACATCAGATCTTGCAGAGGAGAAAGAAAGTTACGGCGGAGGATTTTCTAAGTGTAAGCTCAGGAGAAATTGGGCCGTGGGATCCAAGCCAACAATGGTCATTGGATCACTCGTGTAATCGCATTTCGGGGTTTCATGAGTTAAAGGGGTGAAACCTTTGCATCAAGACTCGCAAGGTTGTGAGGTGCGAAGTCCCGAAATAGAAAGAGAATATGAGTTGTCCGATTGGGAGGACATGTGTCGTGAAATCACCCGTATTGAGGATTCGGGCATCGAAGGTCAGAAAGGGAAGTCATTCAAATTCACGAGTGGCGAAGCTATGAAGATAATCAGGACCGTCCATCTGAGAGTGGACAGGTGGCATACTTGTTGACATGGAGGTCAAACCTTTGTTGACCATTTCGGGGTTTCGTAAGTTGGATATCTGAGAGAACAGCATCTGGATTCACGAAGTCGCGAAGTCTGAAATTCCAAAAAGGCGGGAAGTTCCATCGTGGGACCTGATTAGACAACGTGTCGGAATTTCGCCATTTCGGCATATCGGAGGGTCAGAAGTCGAGACTCTTGTCCCAAAATTTCTGAAGTCATGAAACCATGAGAAAATCACAGCCGTCTAAGTAGATCTTGGTCCCGAGGGCCGATAGGTCTGCACCACAGAGCCAGATATGGGGACCCTAAAGGCAAATTTTAGAGGGTCTGACTGGAGATGCAATTGAGATTCAGAGGGAATGATTACATGCCAGTGTTGATTATATAGCTGAAGGGGTTGTGCTGGTGTATGATGACCAAGTACCTACACACATGAAAACCAAATACTCGACGTGAACAATATATGAAGAGAATTGAACATACAATCATTTATTTGATAATTTTGAACATGAGCATGCGTACCTAGATGGGGTATGGACAAATGGCCCCTCGGGAGCTAAGGATGAAAAATGGCCCAGGGATTGTCTTGATGTAGAGGATGGGGTGTTGATCCCGTGGCTGAAGACGGATCAAAAAATGGACACCCGGAGCTCCCAGAATGGGGTCTGGAAGCTTGGAAAAAAGGACTATATATAGTTGTAGGGCCCACATTGCCACCTCATTTGTACTTGCTATCAGAGTGATTTCACGAGAGATATTTAGAGGAGATTTGGAGATTCCAGGAGAATGAGGTAGTTGATTCAAGACTAGTGAGCTTCAAGTTAGTGGTCCTATCGTCCTACATAGAATTAGGTTTTCTATTTGTGGGCAGGGCCTGTATGGAGGGTCGTACAGGGGGTTTAGTGGGTGTGGGCCCCCTAGTGCGCAGGCGATCGGGAAATATGTGTGCATGGGTGCGTGCCTGTTATCTGGATATCTACACATGGGGGTGCCCTAATGAGGGACACAAGAACACATGGTATGTGTGTCTGTAAGATAAACAGATGCACATGGGTGTGTAGCTGTGTAGTGGACATGCGTGCTACGATGCGCGCCTGTGTACATGACAGGGGCGCATGAAGGTGCCTTTGTATGGCTGACAGGTGCGCAGACATGTGTGCCTATGGGATGAATAGGCATGCATGTGTGTGTGCCTATGGGGTGAACAGGCGTGCATGTGTGCACACCTGTGGGGTTAAACAGTCGCGCCTTGGGGGAAAAGTTGACAGGTGTGAAACTTATCTTTTTTGGAGATTTTAATGTGTTTATGTTTGAGATGGTTGATCGAGAACTAGATTATGTGGTTGTAGGTGATATTTTGGACGATGTCGGTTCACTGGAGAGAGAGGGATTGGTCATAGCACAGGGAGGCTGTGGCCATTGAGGAGCCAGTGGTTCGTGACACTTTGGTAGTTTGTGAGTTGTTGAAGTTCTTTGAGTGCCCCTTAATATGGGCCCAAGAGTACCTCCTACAGTTCTTGATCCGGATGTGGAGTTCGGATATGCATTGTTTTATGGTGTGGGGTGAGCAGTTGGCCTTCACTACGATGGAGGATGTGTATTTTCTTACTGGACTCCCTTTTCAGGAAACACCCTTACCAGCGGAGCCCATATTACCTGGGGATGGACAGTTGGATACCTTAGGCCAGAGGTATTGTTCGAAGGAGGATTTTATGTTGGGCTCCGTTGTGAGTATCAGGGCTATGGATTCCCTGGTTCATCATTGTGTAGCAGCAATGGTTGTGAGGGTTTATGCGTCCCTCGTGACTCAATGGATCAGTGGTGGTCAGCTGAGGATTATGGGGAGGGCACTGGCAGAAGAGAATTTTTCCTGGGGCTTGATGTTGCATGCCAAGATGGTAGGGCATCTCGATAGGTGTTGGGTTGCAGACTCAGGGGATTTTTCCTTTGGTTCCATCTTGGTTGCATGGTTTTTGGAGAGGGTGTCAATGTTGCGCCCTAGAGTGTTATTGGGTGCACCTAGTGCGCAAGAGCCGCGACTGATGCGGTGGTCGAGGATTTTGATTTTCCATGGTGGTGGGGAGGGTGTCCATTTTTTCATGGCCGAGGCTGCACAGGTGTGACAGCAGATGCCAGAGATCCTACTGCAGTATCCATACTGAGGGGTGGACTTCTGGGGTGATCCGGAAATGGTGTTACCTCCAGGAGAGGTGTTTGACCACCGAGGTATGATGTGATTTTTTATGTTTTGACATTTAGATAGTATAGAATGTGTATTATGTATAGATGGATGTTGATGCTATCCTTTGTTTGTTTGTATGTGAAAATTTGGGACCTCGCGGGCGTGAGGTTGAGTGGGTTAGAGTGCCAGCTCGTCAAGGGTCGATGAGGCCTTCGCGGGGAGAGCTGCGGGCGGGAGAGAGACAATGACGCGAGGATGTTAAGGTGAGACCAGCTGGTGATGAGAGAGCGGCTAGGAGATGTCATTTTGACGACCCTAGTGCAGGGCCATCACATGGTCCTCCGGCCGAGGCCGGGGGAGATTTTGAGGATATTCGTCACCGCTTGGAGGCGGTGATACAGGGTGTGCCTGAGGGCATGTGGTCGTGTATCCAGGACAAGGGCATCCTAGAGTAGTGTGTGGGGGTATATTGATGTGGAAGAACATGGTTCGGCGAGTAGCAGTAGCAGGTGTTGTGATGACTGGGTAGTTACCTCCAGGGCCGGAGGGACCGATAGCAGGTAGGGCACCACCTCCTGAGGGAGGGCCAGGTGGTGGTTCTCTAGAGGCACCATGAGTGTCTCTGTGTGTATTTTTGTATATTATATAGGCTGGTGAGCCCATTTGGTGTGGTGACACTAATTTTGTACCGAGGTGGTTCACTTTCTTACTGATTTTGTACAGGATGTACTCTATTTTTGTGTAAACATTTTGATGGCACATTTGATCAATATATATATATATATATGGATATACATTTTGGGGTCTGTGTGATGTTCACATGTGTGTGAGAATTTTTTAATGTTGTGTATGATGTCTAATCTATATGTTGTGACAGACTTCTGATGGTTTATGTGTGTGTAAAGGTGTCTTGATGTGATATATGTCAATCTAGTACAATGTTATCCAGGTTATCTGTAATTTGATTAAATTGTCTTGGAATATTTGTAAATGTAATGAAATCAAAATGTCAAGATAAAAGTCTAACTTGCAGGTATTTGCGAAAGAGGCAAGGATCGCGGACAGGGTACACATTATTGAGCTGGAGGATGACCAGTTGAGAGTCAAGTAAGATGCTAAGGTGACGAATACGATGATGGTTGGCATCAGCGAGGAGACCAATGACAGTAGTGTACTCGTCTTGGTTGTTGGTTGTTGAACCCAAACATATGTCATTGGAGTGGAGCAGTTCATGTGAGGGGGAATAGAGGGCCCAAGCAACTGAAGCAAGATTCTGTGTCCAACAGTTGGAATCGTCGGTGTAACCGATGTGGTAGGCCAATGGAGGAGGCATATATCAATAACACAAATGATAGTTTAGGCATGAGGTATGGAAAAAAAGATTAAAAACACTATAGAAGAAAATAACCTAATGTAGAATGTCTACGCTTAGGCATAAAATTTCTTTAAGTACAACCCGTTGATGTGTTCTTTGAGAGAGGGGCCCTCGGGGGAATCCAGGATGTATGCGCCTTTGGTGAGGCAATGCTGGATAATGTAAGGGCCATGCCACAGTGACTCAAATTCACCATGACCGAGGGTATCATGAGCGATATCGTAAGAAAGGATGAGGTCACCTTCGTGAAATGAGCGGAGGTTGACATGGCGATCAAAGGTGGATTTTGACCCTTTTTTGGCTGCCTCATTGTTCTGTAATGAAGATCAACGATCTTCATCCAGGGACTCTAAGTTCAACAAACATTACTCCATTGGAGCAGTGTCGGGTAATAGCTCAATTGCGGTGTGTAAGGTGGGAATTTCACACTCGATGGGAAGAGTGGCCTCGACCCCGTGGACTAAATGAAATGGTGTGAAACCGGTGGCCATTTTCATGGTCGTACGGTAAGACCATAGCGCGGAAAATAACATATGATGTCAATTGGTCTTATGTTTTTTAACCATGCATTGTAACATGGTATTGAGGACCTTGTTAACTGCTTCCACCTATCCATTGGACTCAGGGTAATATGGTGAGGCAAACTTGTGGGAGAATCCTAATCGGGATGAGAGTTTGACGAAAATCTCATTCTCGAAATGTTTCCCGTGATCAGAGGCTAGTTGGAGTGGTACTCCAAAGTGGGATATGATGTGGTTAAAGAACAAACGCGTTGCGGTGTCAGTGGTGTTGTTGAAGGTAGGCATGGCTTCAACCCACTTTGTAAAGTAATCGACTGCAACAATGATGTATTTGTGTCCATTGCTGGATGGAGGGTTGCAAGTCATGAAGTCGATGCCCCATTTACAAAAGGGGCATGCAGTAATGACTGGGTGTAAAGAGAAGGTGGTGCTCGTGCTTTGTTGGCATAAAGCTAACATTTATCGCATCACTTCATGGCATGAATGCAATCGTGAAACAATGTAGGCCAAAAGTAACCTGCGCGGATGATTTTCTGAGTGGTGGACATCCCCGAAAGATGGCCCCCGCACACGCCGCTATGGCAATCGTTCAAGACTCTATCGGCCTCGTCAATAGTCAAGCATCGACGGAGTATGGTGTCGACCTCTTGTCGATATAAGATATCTCTGATGAGGAGATAGTGGGGGGGCTGATGGAGGATATAGTGACGATCATCTCGTGCGAGGTGGTTGCCGAACTTTTGGGTTCGGAGGTAGACGAGGAGGTCGTCGTACCAAGGATCATCCAAAGTGATGTAAAAGAGATGTTCATCGGGGAAGTCGATATTGACGGGGGCACTGGTAGTATCAGAGGGGAAGGTTGTGACGAGTTCGGCGAGGACGAGAGCTTTCTTTCTCTTGGGTGTTGAAAATTCGAGATCGTACTCCTGAAGGATAATGATCCATCAGGAAAATTTACCATTAATTTGTCGATGACTGAGAAAGTATTGCATGGGGTTGGAATCTGCTATGACTTTGGTTGTGCGAAGCAGAATGTAATGGCACAGTTTCTGGACTACGAGAATGACTGCAAGGGCTAGTTTCTCTTCGTGATTATACTTCAAAGGTGGCCCTGAGAGGTTTTTACTAATGTAGTAATTGGAATTCTCATGATCATCATCTCCTATTTGAATGAGAACTCATGCTACTAAGACAACTGACGTTGATATGTAGAGGATATAGTCACGATTATAGCCAGGTAAACTAATTAAAGGGGCATTGGAGAGTGCCATTTTAAGATCATCGAAATCTTTTTGGGCATGTTCATCCTAGTGGAATGGGATGCCGTGGTATAGTAAGCAAAGGAAACTGTGTGCTCGAGTAGCATACTTTAGGAAAAATCACCTTAAAAAGTTAGCTTTTACTTGTAGGCTTTGGAGTTGGCGTAAATTTTGGGGGGGTGGAATTTTTGTGATGGCCTGGACTTTGAGGGGATCCACTGATCCAGGGGATCAAATTTTGCTCAAAATTCAAAGTGCTTGGAATTGCTTCAAATTGAATGGGTGTGTAGGCCTTGTCGTCCCGAACCCAACGCAACTCATTTGGGTTCAAACGGATGTAGAATGAGTGAGATATCACACTCTGTTCAAATCGTCAAACAGGCAAAAAGAATGTGCTGACTGAACAGTCCGTATAGTCCGTACGGATGTTGATGTGGCAGAGCCGTACGCTGACGTGGTAGAGTTGTACGCTGATGTGGCAGAGCTAAGTTGGTGGATAGGTGGCAGTTGTGTGGACGAATCATTTCTTGACATGTGGCATGGTGGAGAATGGATTGGTGACATGTGGCCCAAGCAAGGGTCGCCACGTGTCACTCGGGCATTGGTTAAAACTTGTGTAGTCGGCAGGACTCGACCCCACGACCTCCGGGCAAGGGTGTGGCTTTGGGAAGGGTCGCCCAACCGGCGTGCCACCCATGTGGTTCTTACCACTATATAGTTTTGATATTATTTGAATTGAAATATGTTTTGGTTTGGGTGTGGACAGGGTTGGGGCTAAGCCCCAGCCCCCGTCCATATATGTATACCATATGACTACCTGTGCGCATAGTTCAAACAGAGCCCAAAACACATATGACTGGTGGTCCATACAGCCCACAACACATATGACCGATGGTCCATACATTGCGTGGGAGTTTAATTACCAACGGTTATAAAACCACACCGACACTTTTCGCTTTACCATTTGACTTGGGACTTGGCCCCTTTTTGTATGTGCGTGCGGTCGTATGGTAGCCCACATGCCCAATGGCTTGGCGGTTAGGGGCTAGGTGTGCCCTAACCATCCTACAGTTTGCACGGTTATGCGGTTGTGTGCCCGGTGCTAGGTTTTAGCACGGAATTGAGCGTGGGTGCTAGGTTGGTCACACAGAGGTGCAAATTGTCGATCCAGAGACAGCAAGTTTGAAGGAGAACTTCCAGGAAGCCTATCTTCTTCAATTTTTTGCCAAATCGGGTGCCGGAAAAACCCAGCTAGGGGTTTTTGGACGTTCTGAAGCCATTGGAGCCATATGTTTGGCATTTTGAGAATTGTAAAGCACATATTTTAGAAATTTGAGAAAATAATACAAAAGATCCATTGGAAGTTGGACCAGGAGATGTAGCCCAAGAAAGGGGTGAACTCCTTTATCATTTGTTGTGTTATGTGTTTTATGTTCACTGTTATTTGTTGTTTATTATATGCATCTTGAATGTGTATTTCTATAAAAATTTGTGTTTGCAAATTGATCCATTTGCATAAGAACACTTGGATTAAAACTTGCAAATATTTTCAAGAATACAAGTCTTTATCATTTTCAGATCAAGTTGGTATCAGAGCTTAGGTTTTTGAAGGCTTGATTATTTGCAAGTGTTTTGTTTTCTGATTCCCACAAGGTTGAAACTCACAAGAGGAGAAGGTCAACTTGTAGAGCCAAGTTCTCATCCTTCAAGAAGAAAAATTATATCATCACCTCAAGCTTCAAGGAGGCATTCACCAACTATGGCTCATGAAGAGAGTCATGAAAATATTCCTACAGAAGATGAAGATCTCAGAAAGGCTTTCATGGAAATGAGAGAAATGATGAAAGTCTTGATGTAAAAAAGGAATACAAGGTTGCAAGGTGAAGGCTCCAACCCTTCAAAGAACAAGGGAGACAGTGGTGATAAAACCCCAAATGGAAATGGAGGGAATGGTGCTTCTCCACCACCCTCACCTCCATATTCCTCTTCTTCTACCAGTTAGAGACCTCTTCCAAATTCTCCAAAGGGACATGGTAAAACTCCTTCACAAATTCCTTTGTTAAAACTTGATATTAAATTTGAATTTCCAATGTACAATGGAGAGGTAAATGTTGAGAAATTAGATAATTGGATTCGTCAGATTGAGGTGTATTGTAGGATACAAAAAATTCAAGATGATGAAACTAAGATTCAGCTTGCTTCTTTAAGA
>ML816818.1:67392-86608 GCA_009831015.1 Picea engelmannii
CATTCTTCTCTTATTGCTGGTCACTTTGGTGTAGGCAAGACAGTGGCTAATTTGCAAAGGTACTGCTATTGGCCTAAAATGAATGAAAGTGTTTCAATATATGTTCGAGGATGTTCGTTATGTGCCACAAGCAAACCTAGCAACAGAAATTTGGGTTTGTATACTCCACTTCCGGTTCCTTCTCGTCATTGGGAAAGTATTTCTAAGGACTTTGTAGGAGGTCTACCTATGTCTAAAAAAAATCATGATTATCTTTATGTTGTGGTTGATCGATTTACCAAAATGTGTATTTTGATGCTTTGTAAGAAGTAGGTTACAGCTGAGCAAACGGCACAAATTTTCTTTCAGAATGTTTGGGTACATTTTGGATTGCCTAAATCCATTATTTCTGATCGAGATTCTCGATTTATTGGGAGCTTTTGGTCAAGTTTATGGGCACTCATGGACACCAAACTGAAAAAGAGCATAGATTTTCATCCGCAAATCGATGGTCAAACAGAAGTGGTTAATAGAACAGTGGTGCATCTTCTTTGTGTTTATTGTAGCAATCATCCTAAACATTGGGATGAGCATTTACACTACATTCAGCATGCTTACAATCAAGCTAAGCACTCTTCAACTCAAACATCGCCATTTGAAGCATGTTTTGGCTATTTGCCCAAATCTCCTTTAGATTTTATCTTTGGGAAGGATATTGCTATTGATGGTCAATATGACATTGATAGGGTAGAAAAGTTCATTGAACAAATTCAGTCGATACATCAAATGGTACAAGAGCGGTTGGAAAAGAGTCAAGCCAAGTACAAGACAAGACATGACAAGCATCATGTTGATCACAGTTTCCAAGTTGGAGATGAATATTGGCTTTACATTAGTAAGGAGAGGCTTAAAAGAGAAGGTAAAAAACTGAAACCTATTCGATATCGTCCTTTCAAGATTCTTGAGAAGATTGGTAACAATGCCTTTCGTTTATATTTACCTCCTTATATGCAAATGTATGCAGTTGTTAATGTTGAGAATTTGAAATTGTATGAGCCTCCTTTGATTGATGATCAAGGAGAACATGTTTAGATTCCTTCTATAGATGATTTCTACCCAGAATGTCTTGCAGAATTGCATGAAGACACAATCCTTGATAGGAGAATGAGAACTTCAAAATGAGGAAATGTGGAATATCTTTGAATTGGTCTTAAAGGCACAAATCCAAGCAAAGCCAAGTGGATTGAGGTTGGAAAGGTGAGGGAACTATACCCTCATCTTCAGATAGAATGAAAATAGTCTTTTGGAGGTCCAAAATCTTTCCAATGGGGAGGTGTGATCCAAGGGATCAAATTTTGCTCAAAATTCAAAGTGCTTGGAATTGCTTCAAATCGAACGGGTGAGTAGGCCTCATCATCACAAACCCAACGCAACTCATTTAGGTTCAAACGGATGTCAGATGAGTGAGATATCGCATTCTGTTCAAATCGTCAAATAGGTAAAAAAAATGTGTTGACTGTACAGTCCGTACGGATGATGACGTGGCAGGGTCATATGCTGACGTGGAAGAGCCGTACGTTGACATGGTAGATCTGAGTTGGCAGATAGGTGGCAGTTGTGTGGATGAATCATTTCTTGACACGTGGCATGGTGGTGAATGGATTGGTGACACGTGGCCCAAGTAAGGGTCGCCACATGTCAACCAGGCATTGGTTAAAACTTGTGTAGTCGGCAGGACTCGACCCCGCGACCTTCGGGCAAGGGTGTGGCTTTTGGAAGGGCCACCCAACCAGTGCGCCACCCATGTGGTTCTTACCACTATATAGTTTTGATATTATTTGAATTGCAATATGTTTTGGTTTGGGCACGAACAAGGCTAAGGCTAAGCCCCAGCCCCCGTCCATATATGTGTACCATATGACTACCCGCGCACGTAGTTCAAATGGAGCCCACAACACATATGACCGATGGTCCATACAGCCCACAACACATATGACCGGTGGTCCATACATTGCGCAGGAGTTTAATTACCAACGGTTATAAAACCGCGCTGACACTTGTCGCTCTACCATTTGACTTGGGACTTGGCCCCTTTTTGTATGTGCGCGCGGTCGTATGATAGGCCACATGCCCAATGGCTTGGCGGTTAGGGGCTAGGTGCACCCTAACCGTCCTACAGTTCACATGGTTATGCATTTGTGCACTCGGTGCTAGGTTTTAGCACGGAATTGAGCGTGGGTGCTAGGTTGGTCACACAGAGGTGCAAATTGTCGATCCAGAGACAGCAAGTTTGAAGGGGAACTTCCAGGAAGCCTATCTTCTTCAATTTTTGGCCAAATCAGGTGCCGAAAAAACCTAGCTAGGGGTTTTTGGACGTTCTGAAGCCATTGGAGCCATCTATTTGGCATTTTGAGCATTGTAAAGCACATATTTTATCACTTTGAGCAAATAATACAAAAGATCCATTGGAAGCTGGACCAGGAGATGTAGCCCAAGAGAGGGGTGAACTCCTTTATCATTTGTTGTGTTATGTGTTTTCTGTTCACTGTTATTTATTGTTTATTATCTGCATCTTGAATGTGTATTTCTATAAAAATTTGCATTTGCAAATTAATCCATTTGCATAAGAACACTTGGATTAAAACTTGCAAATATTTTCAAGAATACAAGTCTTTATCATTTTCAGATCATCCACAGTAATACCTCTTTGGGAAATGATGAACCCTAGGAGGCGCTCGGCAGTGACACAGATCACGCACTTAAGGGGGTTCAAGCGGATGTTGTACTGATGACACCTTTGGAAGATGATTCGTAGATCATCAAGATGCTGAGTGCATTTTTTGGATCGAGTTGTGAGGTCATCCAAGTATGCGAAGATGATACTATCCAGATCATGAAAAATGTATGCCATAGCCCGTTGGAAAGTTGCGCCGACATTTTTTAGGCCAAAAGGCATGACACGATATGCAAAAGTACCCCAAGGGGTGTTGAATGTGGTTTTGTATTGATCGGCTAGGTGGATTTGGATTTGGTTATAGCCATAGAAATCGTCCATGAAGGATAAAGCCTCGTGGCCTACGCAGTCGTCGATAATTTGATCGATGAAAGGCGTTGGAAGGTTGTCTTTGGGACAGGCGTGATTGATATCGAGAAAGTCCGTGCATACACGGATAGTTCCCTATTTTTTGTTAACAGGTACAGGGTTGGAAACCCATGAGGTATAGGCAATGGGGTAGATGAACCCAACAGCACGTAATTTGTCAATCTCGGCTTTGATAGCCGCTGCTTTGGATGGGTGTAACGGTCGTTGTTTTTGGTGAACCGGTGTGATATCGGGCCAGGTGTCTATGCGATGTTCAACAATAGAGGGATCAAGGCTAGGCATCTCGGTGTATGACCAGGAAAAAATATCCTGGTATTCTTGGAAGAGGGATTTGTAGGCGGTGATTTCCTGAGGAGTGCATGCAGCGCCAATGGTGATTTCCTCAACGACTCCATTTTTTATGGAAATATCGATTTTGATGGTGCGGTAAATGCTGGCCATATTGCCTTCTTCAAAAGCGTCTAGGGTAGGGATGGGGTTGTTGAACCAGTCGATATGTCCTGATGGGATAAAATCCTTGGTTTCGACTGCGTATATGGGGTGTTGGTTAGGAGGTGTAAAGGCTTCCTGTGAAAGGAAGAGCGCTCTGTGGTGTAGCGCATCCCATGGGTAGTCGGGGGTGGTTAATTCCTCGAGTATGTCCTTGTCACAATGGAAGTGTCGGGAATACAAGGGATCTAAAAGAGTGATATTGGTGACTGTCACTATGTGGTTATCTTCTGGTGGTGAAGAAGCAGGAAGGATGATGCAATGAGATTACGATGGTTCGCTCATCATAAACCAAATATCGAGATACTGGGGGTTATAAATGGTAGTTGGGTGTAAAATTTATGTGGGGAAATGAACGGGAGAATTGGGGGGATTTGGGGGTAAATCCTTGTATAAGTCATCCAAGAACCATGGAGGAATAGGGAGTGCTTCTAGTTCAAGAGAAATAATATGAAGAATCTCTAGTGATGGGGTAAGATTGATCATTGATTCTATAGGGGGTGCAGAAGTTTGAATCAGGGTCACTTGGCATTTCTTGTATTCAATGATCATAGGACATTGATATGTGAAATGATCTAGGGATTCACAGAGAGAGAAAGGGCATCTCATATGTTCGTTGACGGAGGTTGTGACATAATGGATGTCGGTGACAGGGGTTGGGGTGAGTGTTTGCTGAAAGCTCTGGCGTACAGCTGTTAATGTCTGTCGGAATTGATGTAACGCTGGACAGTGGTGTTCGTAATGGCAATATTCTGAATAGATGGCGCATGCAAATTTGGTTCGCATTCCTTTGTTACTTGTGTTTTGTGAGATTGCGGTAATACTGGAGGAAGTGATGAGCGGTGGTGGTGCTCGAGGGAGTTGGATGAGATTACGTAACTCGGGGAGAGATGGGAATTTGTTGGTGGGGTGTCCATCCTTCTCACATAGTGCGCAAGGAGGTTGGACGCATGGGGGAAGTAGATCTATGGGCTCCTTATTCTTTCACCTGCCCCCAGCTATGGCAGGGAGGTTAGTGAGTGGGGGTGTAGGGGGTATGGTGGGAGTGAGTATGGAAATATGCATCAAGATTCCTTCTATTTGGGGAGGGAGGGATGGTTGAGGAACCATCTCTGGTGGATGTAAATACCAAACTGGGATTGCCAACACCATATTAGGGAGGGTAAGCGTTGTGGCTACTTGGAAATATTGTACTCATGGTGGAGGGTAAAAGAAGGGGATTTGAGTAAATGCTTGGGGAACTATCTCCCAAATTGGGATATGGCCTTGGGGTGAGGTGAAATCATGAACTAGTGAAGTCGACGAGTTCGCAGGAGATTCTTGAGGGAGGAGCTCTGCGGCTAGTGGGACGTCAGATATAAGAGAAGCCTCATTGGGAGGAAGGGTATCCCCAATGGAAGTTCCTTTGGATGAGACAACACATACTTGATTGGAAGGATTAATGAGCGGTGGTGCACCATGGTAAGTTCCTAACAAGGATGGGTCTTTAAAAATTTCGGGCCTCATCTCGATGAGTGGGTATGCCTCGAGATTAGTGTGGACGTAAGGGAGAATGTTATCAATGTTGGCAGAAGGGTTAGGCTCATAATGTGAGACTTAATCAATGGTAATGATCTTCCCATTATGGGGGAACAGCATGGTTCGAAAGATGGAACAAGCAATTGCCTTCATAGCATACATGTATCTACAACCGAACAAGATATTGTAATCGAGTGGGGCATCGATAAGTTCAATTTCAATGAGAATGGTCTTGCCCTCGAGTTCTATAGGGACATTTTGGAAGATCCCTTCGGGAGAAGATGGTCATCCATCATAAGCTATTAAGGTAATGGCAGATGGTAAGAGTTCGGGGGAACCAAGTTTCTGCCATACAGACTTGGACATGATGCATGTGGATGCACCTTCATCAATGATACACCGATGAACTGTGATGTTCCAAATTTTAACGGGAATTTGAAAAGCGATGAGAGCGGGGAGACAAAGCTCTCTGTTGTCGAGATCAAATGTGATGAGTTGATTATCCACAGGGTCGACTGCCCCCAAGGTGGAAAGTAATGATTTCCGCTAAGTGGGAAAAGTTTGAAGTACTTCTAAGACTGACATTGCAGTTGGGGACTGTGCTAATTCATCGACCAAACTGTAATTATGAGCCTCCCTAGCCTGTGGGTTGTGGACACTCCTACACAATGGGATGCGAGGGATGCGAAGAGATGTTTTTGTGTTAGGGCGAGGAATCATCAACAGGGGTCTCGTTGGTGCTGGGATTGTTTCTGGGGGAATGGGAGGAGACTCAGTGGGTGCACGGTATTGACGACTATGTGTTTGTAGAAGGACTTCTTCCTCACTAGTGAGGAGGATAGTATGATCTGCGGGATTGTTCGGGTTGAGATATTGTCCCAACTGTGGTGGGGTAGGTTGCATGTCATGTCGGGTGTTTATCACTCCTTGGTGTGGAATGGGGTTCTGCAACACGGTTGGGGGTGGTTGTTGTATGTATTTTTGTGGAGCCTACGGAGGGGCAGGCGGTGCTAGAGGATGTGGTCCATTTACTGAGTCTTTCATCCATTTAAAATCAGCAATTTGCGAACAATGATGAGTATAATGATCGAACTCGCCACAAAGGGAACAAGGGAAGTTGGTTCGAAGGTTATTGTTAATTTTCCCTGGACGCCTGTTGTTGTTGCCCCCCTGGGGGTTTTGCCTCCCTTGGTTCTGGTTGCCCCCAGTAGGTTGGTTCTATTGGGGGTGATTTCCACCTTGACCTAGGTTGTTATTGTTCCGGTTTTTTCCTTTCTTTTTGGCATTATTTGACTGATGAGTTGGATTTTCCGTATTCAGCTGTTCAAAATTTTGATATTGCTGAATGGGAGAGGGTTGAACAAAATTAACCCCAACGTGAGGGTGTCCTGGTGGTGGATCCATGGGCTATGGAGGGCCAGGAAATGGAAAGTACGGATTATTTTGTGGTAATAATCCGTAAGGTACATAGGAAGGTGTGGCACTTTTGCTAGTACTTAGAGTATAAGTTGAAGTAGAGGGAGTACCAGAACTTGTTTGGATGGGTGGGTGTATTGTGGGTGTCGGCGGTGGCCCACTAATGGGTGGAGGAAGGGCAACAGGGTATGGTTATTGATAAGGGGGTGGAGGATAATAAGGGGTTCCTCCATATGCCGTTGGATATTGAGGTGTGCCATACATTGGTGGTTGTTGGGGTTGTGGTGTGTGGCATGTGGTGTTACCAATCAATCCATCTGCTGAGTGAGACATCCTGAGTTTATCTTGGCCAAATGGCATAGGTTTTGGGAGATCAAGAAGTACTGTGTACAACTACCCTGATTGTGAATAGATGAGGTTGTATTGTTGAGCCTTACTGATGGCTTCTTCTTCTAATTGAGGCAAGGTGGAAGCCACATCTTTACCGAGGAGAGAGACAAGTGATCTGAGAAACCAATCAAGACATTGTTGTTTGGTGGTTTCTACTTTGCACAAACTACGTTGTCGATGCCACTCGTGAATGTGATCAGCGATATGTGTGGCTAAGGTTTGTTTAAAATTAGAGAGTAGTTCAAGACCATTGTCATGGCGGATTGGTAATTGGAAGAAGGTCAAAAATGCTTTGGCCAAGGACTCGAAAGTCGCATGGGACCCTGATTTTTCATCTACATACCATTTGGTTGATGGGCCAGTGAGTGTGCGTTGAAATAATCGTAGCCAGATGGAATCATCCATAATGTTGTTGGAAGAGCACCATAAGTGGAAAGTCATGACATGGTTGGTAGGGTCATCTCCTGCCTTTCCTTCAAACTTGGGGATATCCTAAGGTAGTTCGGTAGGCATTGCAGGCCATGTGGGGTCATGCAATATAGGATCATTTGTGAGTTTTCTTAGGTTTGGTATGTTGAGAGAGGCCAAATATGGCATCTAGAGTGGTGGTGGAGGATTAGTTCCAACCATGGTGTGAGGGTTTTGTGAACCTAACCCTTGAGGGGGACTAGGTGGGTTTGTACTTCCCCTTTGTGAGGAAGTTGGCCCCCCGCTTCCGTGCAAAGGAGAGTGAGTGGACGGTGGACCTTGGGAATTGGAACCAAGCAAAGCAAATCTCAAAACAGTGGCACTCACAGGAGTGTGAGGAGGTGGGGCTAGTGCGTTGGCAAGAATAGGAACTCCCCCTAGAATAGGAGGGAGATTTAGCAAGCATCTGGAACGACGGGGGTTCTGTGGGTCCCCTATGATTTCTGACTAGCTGAGTGAATGTGTGTGAATGGTGGTGAGAGAAATAAATAAACAAGAGCCTTTGCTACAATTTTTGAACTTTACACAATATATATCCAAATCAAATGTAATCAGAACTGCATCATACATAAAGTGTTTTGATAAAGAAGCATATATGTGGATAGGTGGATTTTGTCCGCGTGGGAGAACAAAGAAAACAAATGCTTGTGTCTTAAAGTACATAATGTCATTCCTCTAAAATAGCACTGGACCTTCCAATAGTACTCAACAGTGGGGTCTAAAGTCACCAGAAGAGAAACTAGTGAAGGATGAAGCAATCAGTTATAATGAGGGGTAGAGAGGGAATATCCCAAAAGAACTGGCGATTTTTCCCAATAGCCACACAAAATCCGATCAAGGTGAAATTGCAGCCCACAATTGCCACATAGGTAGATGTCCTAAAATTTGGTCACTAGGTACCTCGGTCAAAGTGCGGCATTTAGATTTTCGGCCTAGGAAATGGGTCATGGGCTGGATCTCGTCCAAGAGGTAGGTTCCTCAAAGGGGGACACACAGAATAATTGAACCTCAACCTTTAACCCTTCACGGGTATCTCCCTGCCTTATGGTGTTAGGAACACTTGACTTGGAGGCTTTAAAGTTCCCTATTTGACAACTTCTATTGTTTTGACAATGTGAGAACCAGATAACGGGGATTTCTTTGGATGCCTATCCCCGAAACCCTACTTAGAATAAAAGATTTCTTTTGGCACCTCCTATTGAGGAAAAC
Source organism: Picea engelmannii (assembly GCA_009831015.1). NCBI lineage: Eukaryota > Viridiplantae > Streptophyta > Pinopsida > Pinales > Pinaceae > Picea > Picea engelmannii. The sequence continues at coordinate 75,965 of ML816818.1, forward strand.
TTAGTGAGTTTTTAGAGAAAAATTTAGATGTGGTTGTTTGAGAGATTGGGGATGTGAGCCAACCTCGTTGAAATTAAGTGGGAGTGGAAAGTTTCATCATGAAAAGGGTGGGGTGTTTTTAGAATCCCTTTGGAGGAAACTTACTTCAACCTCCACGTTTCGAGATGAAAACTATGTGAGTGAGAAGTGACTTTGTGTGTGAACAAGTGAAAGTGTACCAATTTTTAATAATTTAGGTGTCACCTTGTTGCATGTGGACTTCGCTTGGTCCTTACAAGTGTTGATTACCTAAGTTACTATGTGTCGTTGGTACAACCTTGCGGAATTCAAAAGTCCCTACGAAACTAGCATGTGGACATGTGGGTCCTGACTATTCCTTTAACTCCCTATTTGTGATTTAATCTAAGAAATCTTTGAAACTATCCTAGATTGTGACCATGTGGCCATGTATGGGCCCGTTACAAAACCTTTAAACTTCCCTAGTGATTTGATCTACGAAAGTAAATTTCAACACTATCCTATATTTGTAGCATGTGGACATGTATGGGCCCATTACAATCTTGAGATGTGTTTGAAAAATAAACTAAGAGGAGTTTCGAGGGGGTTGTTGTCCTCTCCTAAAGGTTTAGTCTTTTTAAGGGAGATGAAATTGTCCTACAACCTTTTTTTGATTCTCAAGATCACTTTGAATCACGAGAGAAGAGCATACTCAATGATTGATATCAAATTTCCGGTCCCGGTGTAAGTTTTATGTGATTACAAATGATTCCAACTTATACTCTTAGTTAAAGCAAGCCATCCATGTGGAAAAATGAAAACAAAAGAGGAAATAATGATTTTAAACCCCCTAAGTGTCTATGATTTTTTACTAATCCCTTTATATGGAGAGGGAACTAAGTGTGGTCCAGATTATAACATGCATGGAATCATTTTTAAGAGGGCTAGGGGCCTTCCACAAATCATGAAAAAGCTTACAATGTGTATTTTTCTGCACAGGTGCGTGGGTCTTAGAGTAGACAGAGGCGCACTGAGCACCAATGCACGAACCGAAAAATACTTTTGGGCACAGGTGCGTGGAAGGTGTTGAATAACACAATAATTTTGGCGCACGTGCACACAATGCACGATTGTGGGCCAATAAACCCGTGCACACCTGTCACACGGTCGTGAAGAAAATTCTGGATGGGATTCTCTCAAATCAGCATCAAATTGGATGTTTTGCAGGTTGGCTTGGGCCGGTTATGGTACCTGCAGGTTAAATAAACTGAAAGAAGATCTAGAATGACCCAAATGGGGTAGGAAATTGATACCAATCCCCAATGGAGTTGCCAATATACTGTGCTTCTTTTGTCACCTAAATGAGAAAAACAGAGGTGCTTACAAGCTTAGTTGGGTTAGCTAAGCAAGACAGCAGTGAACGAAAGGGTTAGAAAAATAAACATAAAAGACTAAGCTAAGAATTAAACTAAGAAAGGAAAGAACAACTAAACTATTGAGCATAAGGACATAAGAACAAGAAGAAAACAAGACTCATGTCACCAATGGAAAGGATTGTATTAGTGAAAAGAAAACACCGAAAAGAAAGGGGACTTTGGGTCCCTTCTTCCTCCAAGGGAGGGCTCTTGGATCCCCAAAATTTAGCTCTTCTTACAACTTGAAAACTTGAAAGAAATGGTGAAAGAATCCCAAGCTAACCCACTCAAAAGGTGAGGTGGATTCCCCAAATGGAATGGTGCTAGTATGCTCTTGATGAGAAAAGAGGATTCCCCAAGAGAATAGCAGCAGCATAACCTTGCAAATGAATTCCTTGAAAATGTAGTGCACCCATGGCCTTGTTTTATAGCACCACTTTGAGGTATTGTGCAACCATCTTTTAGTGTGAAAAGGGGTTGTTTAGGGCACCTTTAGGTCTTTGACCATCAACCCAGCCGGATCCAGTTGAGATTTGGATGTCAAATCGACTTGGAAGTTGAACCAGAAGTGGGTGGTAGGCCGACCAACCTCATAAATGCGTTGTTCTCAGGTGTGCGCATCTTTTAGCATCCATAGTCGTGCATCGTGCGCATGTGCACTTTTCCTACATTTCTAGATGGCGCATGTGTGTGTGCACCCTGTGTAGTCATATCGCACCTTGATTTTATAACTGGTTGTATATTTTTGGACCTTTTGGAAATGATTTTTTGGTAATTTTGGTCCATGGGTGGACTCATAGATGTTTGAAGATGGTGGATTCCTGTAACCATTTGTGGATGAAATTTTAGTGATAACAGTTATGTCTCCCACAAGTTGACCTATCTTGTTAACCACCATGATACTGAGTGGATGTCATTTCATCTTCCATTACTCATACATGTGTGGCTAGTCATGTGTGGACTCATAATTTCAAGAATATTCTAGAGGGCCCAAAACCCTAAATGTAATTGGGAGTTGAGACATGCATAAATTGTAACCATACCCCTAGATGGATATCAGGGCACTATTAAATATTGGGCCACCAAGATAGGAAGGGGTTCCATTCTTATTGTTTTGAGTCTTGTTACTGTTGGAAAACTAAGAGGGGGGATAAATCAGTTGTTATTGTGCTTAAATAATTATGCCCATTTTAAACTCTTTACAGAACACTCAATGACGATCACAATAATGTAGGGAAATAAGCAATAGAATATTCAACATCAATCACACACATGAAATATATAGAGACAGATATTTCCTGAGGAAACCCATAAAGGGAAAAACCTCTTCTTCTTGATATGATAAGTAATCTTTATTTTCTGTACATTATCATTCTTATGATCTCCAACTCCTCTTGAGGCTACAACCTCTATTTTACAAGCAGTAACTTGCTAAGAGCACCAACTCTTTGGTTTCTCTAGCACCCACTAGAAGGAAGCACCAACTCCCTGAGTGTTCCAGCACCAACTGGATGGAAGCAACAACTTCCAGTCACACAGGCACCAACCTGTATGACAGAGAACAATAGTTCTCCCTTGCACCACCCTGCCACCTTGGTCTTTCTGGCTACAACCATATGGAATCTACAACTCCCTATGTTCAAGAAAAGAAACAACAATGTTGGTCACCTGTTCCCTCAAGAAGTTGTTCCTCTCAAGTGTTTTGATATATAGATTTTGGTCAATTGTTCCTCTCTTGAACCCTTTGTCTTGAATATACTTATCTAGTCTGTAATACCAGGCACGAGGAGATTGTTTCAACCCATATAAGTATTTCTTCAGCTTGCAGACAAAGTCAGGGTTATCTAACAGTTGGAAACCCTCTGGTTGTTCCATATAAACTTCTTCTTTTATATATCCATTTAGAAAAGTTGACTTGACATCCATTTGATAGAATTTAAACTGTTTATGACAAGCATATGCAAGAAATATTCTAATAGCTTCTAATATTGCTACAAGCGCAAATTTTTCATCAAAATACAGTCCTTCTATTTGAGCATATCCTTTGCAGACCAATATAGCCTTACTTCTTACAATAGTTCCTTGCACATTCATCTTATTTTTGTAGACCCATTTTGATCCTATTACATTTTCATCTGTTGGCCTAGGAACGAGTTCCCAAGTGTCATTATTTTCAATCTGGTCCAGTTCCTCATTCATTGATTTTAACCAATTTACATCTTTATTTTCTTCATTAAAGTTCTTAGGTTCCACCATGGATATGAAGGCCATATGTGATTTCTTGGTGTCTTTGATTATCCTTCTCCTAGTTTGTACACCTTTGTCCTTCTCACCAATTATCTGACTTTCAGGATGATTCTTTTGAGTAATTATGGAGGAAGGATTTGATGTTGATTGTTGTCCTGACTCTTCTTGTCTAGGTGTCTCTTCTCCATCTAATTCTTGGACCTGTTCATCTTCAGTTTCAGCTGTGTCCTCTGCAGTAGACTCAATATTGCTCACCTCTCTTACTGGGACTCCTTCATCAACCTTTAAATCAATGCAATCAACTATTTTATGCAATATTTTATTAAAGCATCCATATCCTTTACTATTGGTAGCATATCCTAAGAAGATGCCTTCATCAGCCCTGTCATCATACTTGCCAAGGTTTTCATTATTATTCTTTATGTAGCACTTACTCCCAAAGACTTTGAAGTGTTTGATTGAAGTAGGCCTTCCATACCACAGTTCATAAGGTGTCTTGTCACTATGTGGTTTGAGGTGGGATTTGTTAAGAATATGGATTGTTGTGTGTATTTCTTCTACCCAGTAAGTTTGACCAATGTTCATGTCATTCATCATTGACCTGGCCATTTGTTGCACTATTATGTTTTGCCTCTAAACTACTCCATTTTGTTGTGGAATTCCTGGGATTGTGTATTCTCTCTTGATCCCATGTTTATCATAGAATTCCTTGAAATCACTTGAAATAAATTCTCCTCCTCTGTCTGATCTTACTGCCTTTAACCTCTTGCGTGTTTGATTCTCAGTTAAAGCCTTAAATATTTTAAATTTCTCAAATGCTTCGGCTTTTTCTTTGAGAAAAGAAACCCAAGTCAGTCTGGAGTAATCATCAATGATAAGCATAAAGAATTTTTCCTTCCCTGTGCCTTCCTGTCTTAATGGTCCACATAACTCCATATGAACTAATTGGAGTGGTTTCTCTGTTGAAGTAGAGCTCTTGGATTTAAACTGTGTCCTGGTTAGCTTTCCTACTTGGCAAGGTTTACACATAGAGTCTTGTGGCTTTGATATTCTTGGAAGATCCTTTACTGCCTCAATCTTTTTGAGCTTGATTAAGTGGTCAAAGTTTATATGTTCAAGTCTCCTATGTCATAACCAACTTTCATCGTGTTTTCTTAGATGACATTCTTCTTTATCTTCTTTCAACACATATACATTATTTTTTGTCCTTATGCCTTTAGCCACCACTTGTCCTGAGTTTACAGACCATATCTTACAATCCTTGGAAGTGAACACCACTTCACATCCTCTGTCACACATTTGAATTACACTGAGAAAATTATGTTTCAACCCATCTACAAGAAGAACATCCTGGTCTTTTCCTTTACAATTACTCAAACTCACCATCCCTTTACCCTTGATTTTACCTGGTTCATCATTTCCAAAGGTTACATTTCTTGTTTTTCTTTTACTTATAGACAGAAACTCATCCTTGTCTCCAGTCATGTGCTTGGAACATCCACTATCTATATACCAGGGGTCTTTTTTTTTTTGAGATCAAAGTACTAGACCACATTTTTCACTATCTTTCTTTTTCCATGTGTTGGCATTTCTAGCTAAAGGATTTATCCTTGGATCTACCTTGTACTTCTTCAAATGGTAGTTTGCAGCTTTGTGGCTGAAGTTATGACAGTTATAACATTTGATCTCATTGTTCAGTATGTCAAAGTGATTGGTGCTACATTGTCTATTCATTGGCTGCTTAGTTCTATGTTGTAAAGATTGTTTATTTCTTGACCTCCTCAGTTGCATGTCTCAAAACTTAATTTGACAATTTGCAATCTTATGACCAAAATTAGAACACTAAAAATAGTAACCATGGAAGAAATTTTGGTACCTAGAGGATGGCCTTCTTCTTGGCATTTGTTGCTCCATCTTCTAATCTCTTTTTTTTTATCAAGGATCATCTTATCTTTATTAGGTTTTGCTGACAGATTACTCTCATGGTTTGATTGTCTGCTGACTTGGAACTTGATCATCTTTACTGGCTCTTTGCTTTATGGCTCTTTGTTGCTTGAACCATTTACATAACCTAAACCAATCTTCAACAGAGATCTTTGTTTTCTCAAAATGTCATTTATTTCTATCGTGTCTTTAATGCTTGGAATATTTTGGAGATACAATGTTTTAAACTTCTCCATCTCTTTTCTGGTTTTTACTACCTCTTCTTCCTAGGCTTCACATCTTGCCTTATTTTCTGATAATTGTTGTTTCAAAATGTCCTCTATTTTCTTTGCCTCTTCTAATTCCACTTTTAGCAGGGAAAAGTCTTCATTAGGTTCTTTATTGCCTTTCTCGAACTTTATGAGCAATTGTTTTTTATTTTTCTTCTTATATCTGAGTCTAGCAATTTCTTCTAGAGCACTGATCATTTCTCCTTCCAAGTCAACCACAACTTCTTCATCGTCAACATCACTTCATGTGCTTTTATTATCATAATCCTCATTGGCCATAAGAATAAATTCATTAATCTTATCTTCACAGGAAGAGTCATTGTCTGTGTCTTCAATAGAGTCATCATTGTTTACACATAAACTTTTCTTTTTACCGAATCTCTTGGGTTTGTACTTCTTTTCACCTTCAGAATTTTGATCATGTTTCTCGTGTGGGCACTTAGATGCAAAGTGACCTATCTTCCCACAGTTAAAAAATTTGAAGGGAAATTTTCCTTGGTACTTTCCTGATCCTTTCTTTAGTCTTCTCACAATTTTTTCTTCAATTTCATCAGTCTCAAAATCCTCATTCTTATCTTCTTTCAATGATGCTTCTCTAGAGGTGGGTTTATCTTTAACTATCCTCATTTCATATGCAGTCAAAGTTCCTAGAATTTGATCAAAAGCCAAATCTTTTAGATCATTAAGTTATCCTATAGCAGAAACCTTTAGGTTGAACCTATCTGGCAGAGATCTCAAAATGTTTTGAACTAAAGAGGCTTCCTCAATTTTTCCACCAAGTGCTTTCATTGCATTTACTAGTTCTTCAACTCTCAGAAAGTAATTCCCAATAGTTTCATCCTCTTTCATATTTAGTTGTTCAAACTGTACTCTATAGGTTTGAATCTTGGTGTCCTTTACCTTCTCATTACCTTCATAACTGCTAATGAGTTTGTCCCACATTTCTTTGGCAGTTTCTAAGTGCATAACTTTAAAAAATCCTACTTCTGTAAGCCCACTCAGAATAGCATTCATAGCCTTAGCATTGAAGCTGAATTCTAGCTTGTCATCCTTATTAGCTAGTACAATTGGCTTTACATAACCAGTCTCTACCACATCCCAGACATCTGCACCTAAAGCCATTATGTAGGTTCTCATCCTAAATTTCCAGAAGGCAAAGTTCGTTCCATTGAATAGGGGAGCCTTATTGGTTGAAGTTCCTTAATGGCTAGTCATGTTTAAGCTCTAGGATCTACCCTTAGATAAAAGGAACCAGCTCTGATACCAATTGTTGGAAAACAGAGAGGGGGGGTGAATCAGTTGTTACTATGATTAAACAATTATGCCCATTTTAAACTCTTTAAAAAACACTCAATGACGATCACAATAATGCAAGGAAGTAAGCAATAGAATATTCAACATCAATCACACACATGAAATATACAGAGACAAATATTTCCTGAGGAAACCCATAAAGGGAAAAACCTCTTCTTATTGATATGATAAGTAATCTTTATTTTTTGTACATTATCATTCTTATGAGATCCAACTCCTCTTGAGGCTACAACCTCTTTTTTACAAGAAGCAACTTGTTGAGAGCACCAACTCTCTAGTTTCTCTAGCACCCACTAGAAGGAAGCACCAACTCCCTGAGTGTTCCAACACCAACTGGATGGAAGCACCAACTTCCAGTCATGTAGTCACCAACCTGTATGACAGAGAACAATATTTCTCTCTTGCACCACCCTGCCACCCTGGTCTTTCTGGATGCAACAAGATGGAAGCTACAACTCCCTGTGTTCAAGCACCCACTTGAAACTCTGAGGAAAATTGTCCTCCCTAGCACCTCCCTAGAACCTCCCTACCACCTTGAATATAAAACTTTGTTCCTAAACCTTATTAAAGTGATACAGTGTTTTTCAAAAGGCTTACCAGTCTCATCACTATTTTTTTGCACTGCTATGCTCTACCTGCATCAGTGTCTTCCTTCTCACATCTCCTTGAGATTTATGTTCTTCTACTCTGTCTCTGAATGGGCACCTCATATTTCTCTTCCTCTCTCAAATAATCATTTCTCCTCTATCTCTTTCTTATGTGCTTTATGCTCTGTGTATTATTTCCATTCAATGCGCTACACCTCTTCTGTGTGTTTCATCTCTTGCACACAGCATGCTTCTACCCGCATGAATAAATCTAAACAGAAGAAACCATATATTCTTTGTTCTACACATATTTATCATGCCAAGTCCTCTGCCAGGGCATACACTCAACTCTTCGTCCTATCTGGTGATCATCCTAAGTTTGTTCTTCATCAGTGGTCGTTATCCTGATATTATTTGGCTTCTTTTGCAATTACAGTCTTCGACGCATTTCCATCTATAATTATCTATATGATGAATCTTCACTTCACTAGCAGTTACCTCGAGACTCTTCAGCTCCTATGGGATCACACTCAAGCTCCTCTAATTCTCTGGCATATGAAATCACTTCGTCCTGGAAGTTACTGAGAAACCTTCTGCACGTTCATCCCTTTGGCACCTTTTCTCTTTCTGAGAAATATACACAGTGGGCACTGGCTTTTCTGGCTAAGCCCCTTCCTTTCACATTACCACCGGTGGTGACCAGGGGACAATCACTTTGAGACTTCGCATTTCGAGTCATCTATCATGATTCACCCCAACTCTCCTAACTCTCAATCTCCCAAACTCTAAAGTGGAGCCTAGCGATGTGTTAGCTCCTCCCTTAATATGGCCTTGGGCGATGAGCTCACATGACCATGTGATTGCGGGCATGTCCAAAGGTGGTTTTAGACCAAACTTCTTTTCGCCCTGTAATTCACTACGAGCCTCCATGCATCCTTTCTCCAAAATCGTGGTTTCGATTGTGGCCCGCTCATGAAGAATTAAGACACGAGCATGTTCTGTCCCTGCAATGGAGAAAGATCGTCGATCTCACGATATTGATGGTGCTCCTGAATGGATGGTTCATATATTTCCTCTCAAGTCTGCAGACCAGATATCACCTTCCTACTTCAAAGGCTGAGATTTACTTCGTGATCCAAGCTCTGGGAGTTTCAGATCTCAAACCCTATTGTTGTTGACTAGATATCTTCTAGAATGGAAGATTTGCTGACATTTGTCCTCTTCTATCGATGGCTCTGCCTTCTTTCCTTTTTCCATGCACGATCCATAGTCTCAATGATCAGGTGACATGTGGCCCTCCAAACCAACGAACGATATCGATTTCGCCTTTCGTGATTTAGGAGTTTTGATTCTCAAAATCTTCTTACTCCCGGAGCATTTCACCTAGATTCCATGATCCAACGATGCGTGTCCCTTTTGGATCAAAGTTCAAAATCCTCAGTGATCTGACGGTCCATATCTCACCTTCGCAAATCAAGATTTCGCTACTTTGCATTTCAAAGGTTGCCTAATCGACGGTCCACGATCTTCCATATTTCAACGGTCTAGATCTCTTCTTCGAGAACTCAGACTTTGTTCTTTGTCATGCCAGATCAAAGGTCCATGCTCTCCCTTTGATCGAATACTGTGATCAAATCACAACCTCGCATGTCAGGTGTTTGAACGTGAGCCAACCCTGACTCTTCCAACTCCTGATATCCAAAATACTCTAGATCAATGGCCCACAATCCTCAGTGATCTAACGGTCCAGATCTTATCGTGACTTCACGTTTCCCGAAGTTGGAGGACTACTCACCTCCCTTCTTCCGACTTCCAATTTTCTGAAACCTGGTCCAGATCAATGGCTCACAACTCCCCATGATCGAACGATCTAGATAAACTCTTGAACTCAAACATCACGAGTTCCTACAACTCTTACCTTTGAATTTTTAGTCAATGAAATGTTGATCTCTCACCACGTGTCCTCTGGATCCAACGGCTCAGATCTCATCGAGACTTCGCATTTCGCGGAGTTGGAGGATGGGTCTCGACCATTATCCTCTTCACAGTTATACTAGATCTGATAGATCTTGGTCCTCAGTGCTCAGATCCAACAAATCAAATCTGTACTTCTCCTTTGAGCTTCCTCTGGTCACCGGACTTTGATCTAACGAACATCGGGTATTCGGGATTGGTGATCCAATGGCCATTGTTGCTCCTCCTCCTGAGCTTGCACATCCTCTCGACTTGGAATAATTCCTAAGTATCAAAGGTTCTACGAGTCCTGATGATTTTGGGTCTCTTCTACATTTTTGAGAACGCTATCTCTCCTGAGCTTTGGTAATGGAATTAACCTCGGCCATGGCGCACACTTGTTCTCTGCATGGAACTCTGGACTATTTTTCCTGAGCTTTGATTGCACACTCTAACAATAATCATGCCATTTTTGTTGTTGTTCTTTCCTGTCGACATGCCATCATCATTGTTGTTCTTTCCATCAATGACAAGCACACTCTGCCTGTAAACATGCCAACAGTTACATAGTACAGAAGAGCATTGAGAGTGGGATATTAAAGTAAAACATGGGAAGTATAAGATCCTATCACAACCATATAGGCCACGGTGTTCGTGGAAACTCCATAGTGAGTGCACTTTCTTTGTATTTGTATCTCATCACTGAGAAGAAAAGAGCAAGGCATAGGCCTCACCTTCCAGTTAGGTTTTTCCCATATTAGGTTTTTCCAGGGTACGTCTTGTACTCATTGTGTGTGAATAGTGTGTCATTTTCCTAGCTTCTTTCATTTCATTTTTAGTTTATTTTAGTATTTTTTGCATTAAGATGATAATATTAAATATGATTCTTAAGAAAAAACATTGCATAATAAGGGATTA